>CAJVPI010000010.1:0-94938 GCA_910592345.1 Paraglomus brasilianum
ACTTTGTATAACAAAAGTTTTATTTTGAATGTGCAATAAACGATTGAAGAATGTGTTTCAGCCTAACTTTAGTGTAACGGAAAAAAAATTCACAAACTTTTTGGTACCCCCTGTAAATTTTTTTTTAGCCTTTTTCATTAAGTTGTTCAGAAAAGAAACATCATTTACAGTTACATGATCTAACTGTTCAATATACTGCTTGAATATATACCAACCGCTTTTTAACCTTCTTTATAAGTGATAATGGATCTTTCCTCTTCTTTTTCATCATCATCACTGCTTGGAATAGTTTCACCTTGCATTCCTTCCTCCATTAATATTAAGACTTTCTGTATAATTGTCTCATCAGTTGGTTCTTCCCAGAGTTGAATATTATTATTATCAATATTTACATATTCTTTTGCAGTCATTTCCATCTTTTCATCTTTCTCTTTTAATTGCTGGAGTAAATCAATCAACTGAGGCAATTAAACTATCATTATCCAATTCATCAAGCATCTGGTTTTCAGGCAGAATGCCTGGTTTTTTCCAACAATTATATATTAATATTGTCTGCTGATTAACATGTTTCCAGGCTTCACCAATCAAGTCAATAGCCTCCTTTATATTTACAGGTGTAGTTGTCCCACCATTATCAATTTCACCAATCCGTTTAGACACGAGCAATTTTCAATAATGCATTTTAAAGCTATAAATGATACTAATACCAGAATCACAAAGCTGGAAGTGAGATGTTGTGTTTGGTGGAAGATAGTGGACTTTTACACACCTTAAATGAAACTCTGCATTAACTACATGAGCTGGATAATTATCAGCAAGTAAAAGTGTTGGCTCTGTGCATATTGTTGGTCAAACCACTTTAACCAATCCTTCCACTTTCACCTGTCATCCAAGCCTTGGAATTGCTGGAATATTGAACTGGTAAAGTGATCAAATTAACATTTTTTAAGCATATTGGTCTTTTATTATTTACCAATAACAAGTGGTTTAAGTTTACAACTGCCTGTTGCTTTACATGCAAGTAAAACAGTTAGTCGCTGCTTATCTCTTTTACAGCCTTTGGCAGTATCATTTTTGGAAGCTAATGTCTTGTCTGGTCCAAGCCGGAAAAATAGACCTGTTTCATTAGCATTGTAAATATTCTCAAGTGAATACTGTTCTAATTGTCTACCATTTTCTATTACTGACATATTAACTGATAAATTTCCCCTGATGTTGTTTTTTGCACAATCCCAAAACGTTTTTGAAATATTCTCAGCCAACCATTGGCTGCTTCAAAATTTGCAGGTAAATCCACTCCAGCATTAACAAATTGTTGATGATACTCTTGTGCCTTTGTTCGAGTATATCTTGAGAAACCGGAATATTATTACTACGCACTATTGAAAACAATTTGTAAACGGCTTTTTCAACAATATCAAAATGACCGTTTTGCATTCGAGTACGCTTGCTAGCCCCTTTCTCCAGTTTGCTTAAAAGCATCGAGAACTTTTTGCTTATTTCGAATAATATCACTAACGGTTGAGCGATCAATATTGTAAATTCTCGGAACTTTTATTCACAACATTCTATGTAAATGTCAAACAAATAACACGTAAATAACGCGAAAATAACACGAAAATAACTAACTATTACGCTGCCTAACGTCCATCGCCTTACGAATAACACGTAAATAACTGCAGTCTTTTTTTAGCAATTAGGGTAACTTAGGGGATATAACGGGTTCGAATTATTATATTTGGTTATAAGAATTTTGGGATGGGATATATCTGAGGTGGGATATAACTGGCACAAAAAGGAACATTCGTTCTTAGAAGGCCATTTGTTTTTACAAAATTTGGGGATATAACCGGGAGTGGGATATGTTGTACCTCAGTTGGGGACCTGTCTCAGTTCTGGACTGAGACGACTGGGTTATGGACTGAGTGTCTGGGTTCTGGACTGAGACAACTGAATCCTGGACTGAGTGACTGGGTTCCAAACTGAGACAGGTCCCAAACTCAGACACAACAGATATAACCGGGGTACGAGTGTATTTATTGTTTATTTATTTTTAGTGACAAGATAATTAACCATAATATAGGATCAACCACGAATCAGCAAAGTTTGTCTTTGTCATTTCGATCTCGAAAAGATTTACGACAAACAATAATAATTCGTGCGCAAAATTTTTCAAAATCCACGTGGAACCATTTTTATCAACCCTTTCCATAAGCACTCTGGACGACAAACGCGATTTGTGGCCTCTTCATTTCAAAAAGAAAAGGCATAATAATAAGTGGCCTGTTCCTCACAGAATAACGTCCGATCGCAAGATCACATATATTCGCAAAACTAACGAGACGCAAAAACAACTCCGCGATACCCAAGCGGATGGTTCTGTTCATGCAGCCCCCCTTCACGTGGTACTCTCCTACTAAAGGTGTAGGTAAAATTGGCCAATACGGCATTGGACGAATTATTTGTCTATGCAAGCATATGTATAATCTTCTTTCTATAAAGGACAAGCTGGCTACCTCTAGTTCAAACCGCAAGAAAAAGGCCTTGCGACTTGATAAGGCAATCTTTCAGATGCGACAAAATCAAACACCTGCAAAATGAAGTACATAAAAAGAGTGTCGCACTTTTTACCCGCGAATTATCATTCCTCCTTTTGAGGTGTCGAATATGGTAAATCGAAAAACAAGAAAGATAACACGAAAACCCGTTCGTAAAAGGGCCCACTATCAATTTTGTCAACGTCTGGTGGCTAAAGCAGAAGAATTAGGTGTTCATGTTATTATCTAAAATGAGGCCTATACTTGCAGCTGGTGTGAGGGTTCGATATGTACAAGTGCCGGAATTGTGGGACTGTGATGAAAATGGCGCTCGGGAAATCTTCCTCCGGGCATTGCTTGATGGAGCCTTGATTCTCTCCGGAGATCATTGTGGGAAATAGTAGTAATGTCTACTATTACTATTGATATGTTACAATCATCCGCTATTATAACCCAATTCACCTAAACTCATTTTACCATCGCTAAGCTAATATTATAGTCAGCTGTCAATATTAATGGTCTCCTACTGTATGGAGCAGGAGTTGCTGTATTATTTCCTCAAACGAGCGAACAATAACCTACGTCCTTCAAAATTTACGCTAGAACTTTAAGGTAAATTTTTGCAGTTTGTAATGCAAGCTTGTCAGTATTTTTTTTCTCTCTTCATTTCTTTTCAGGAAATTTAACAACATTTTGTATGTTCTTTGGGGATTTCGAATAGATATAATTTGACGTTAATATTAGTTTTAATAATCTACAAATAGTATGCGTGGTAACTCGAATCTTGCGTTTTTTATTACAATAAAATAAGGCACCAAATGTGATGCTGCGAATTAATTTTTTCGTAGCAGTCCCTGATGCCCAATGAATAAGGATGCGAACTAACGCCACTACGACAAAGGCGCGACCACACGGCAACGCAGCCTCTGTATAGATTGTGTGAATTAGAAAAAGTGCCAAAAGATCTGTCGCATTTATTACGAACGGATGTATATTTGACTTAAGAGCGTAAGTTTTCTTTGTTCTACTTGCTATTACCAGTTGGGCCAGTTTAGCATACTTTTCCACTGCGAGTAACGTGAAAGCAAGTTTGTATATGCAATAAGCTAAGCAGTAAAAACGCTACAGGACCTCTCTGTCAAGCAAAAATGTCGCGTATCATTGCTCTCCTAGATATACCACCATGACATAAGTAAATTCACGGTTTTAATATAACATTGCAATTTTATAATTAAAAATACGTATATTGATAAACTGCCCGAGGACCACGTACTAGAAAATTATTCTCCGTTATAAAATTACAGGGAGGTCTTTTGTAACAGCTTTACAACTGAGCGATGCTTGCTGGTTTAAATAGACCATATTAATATCCTGCTCAAAGTTATATTTTGAACTCAAAATCTCATTTGTCAATTTTATGGCATGTGTTGTGAATCTAAAATAGCTGGCTTCTCGTGAGAAAGCTATTTACTATTACAATCTAATTTGCATGTGCGTACTTCGGTCATCTTATCAGATATAGCAGAATTTAAACAAATTCACCTGCGTCACATCAACATGTAAGGATAAAATTACAATATTGGCAATTTTGATCGAAATCTTGTTGGAAACGAATAATATTCTTTTAAAAATTCGGTTTGTTTACGACTTTACTTGTATATTAACATTTTAGGCACGGAGGCTTTGAATTACAGAATTTAATGTTAACATAGTAATAATAATAATAACAGTAAACATAGCTGTGTGACTTGAATAATCATCTGTCAATGCAAGCATGTATTATACACAAAGCGCAAGCAATCTATTACTAACGTGCGTGTGCTTTTATTAAGGGCTTCGATTCCCAGTCTATCATTAAATAAATATGACTATTGATCAACAATTATTGCCATAGCATTATTTGTTTGGCTTTTGAATTAGCTTCTGCCCGAATAAAACATTAGAAATATGCAATAATACATTGCTACAAATACAATATAATTACGATTACGACTACTCAAAACTTCACATTCTCCTGATATCATACTCTGTAGATTACAGCTGGCTGGCCAACACTGCAAACAACGTCATTCCCGTAATGAAAAGCTTCTTTACGCTAAACGTACGCCCAGTTGCCGAGCTAGATCCACCGTCAACTGAGGGTTCTGGAGTAGGAGTAGTTTCTTGAGTTGGAGAACCCGAACCATTAAGCACGTTTACAATATTGCAAAGGGATCCTAATTCTTTCGAGCTGGGAAGTTGAGCACTTAGAGCACTTTGGCCAGTGGCATCAAAGCACTGCTTGCACCCATCAACAGCACTCTGAGCTGGACATATGCACTTTTGTATTGCCAATACCAACTGCTTATAATCATCAGCTGAATAAGTTGTATTAGTGCCACCGCCCTGCAATGGCATACCTTTTGAACACTGTTCGAACGATGCATATTGAGTCTGACAGGCAGTACATCCAGGAACATTAGGATCAAACGTCGGTGTTGGTAAAGATGTTGGTACAGACGTTGGTACAGCTATTGGTACAGTTGTTGATGGTACAGTCGGATATGGGGTCGACATTTTGATAGCCTTCGTTATCGTTTTGTAGCAATTGTTATGTGTAATGCTTGACCAGTTAACCGAAAACCTTCCGGTGCACGTTAGAAACGAGTGAACAAGTGAATGGGAGTATGCAGTTGACAACAGAAACCCATCCGTTCTGCAAAGCTTGATTTATTATATATTCATAGTTGAAACTTGCAATGTATTTCATTACTAGAACTATTAAGATTTGGGTAACGATGTGGACGTCACTGATATGGAAAAATATACCGAGTAACACATGCAAAATGTGTATTTAAAAATAGACAAATAAAATCTATTAAGGAAATCCCCCAAAATCTACTCTTGGGGGGTGCCATTTCGGAATGGTAAAGCAGGAAAGGACCAACTCAATGAGGAAACTCGTGTTATATCGTGAGAAAAGTAACACATGACAGTCTCGTTAGAAAGAATTCGGAATAGTTATCTTTCTAGTATCAATGCGAGATCTTGTTTGTACCCAAACAATGACTGTCAGATATCAACGGGCAATATGGAGGAACTATTACAACATCTACTAAGAAGACACTTATCTATAGTGAACGTCCACATAAAGCACGCCCTTGGGAATATGTATAGGGCAAGCATTTTATTGTGTGCACGTGACCGAACAGACTGATGTTCAAATTTTGTTTTTATGTGGGAATATATACTCGGGGATGACCCTGTGCCTCTTTTCTGACCTCAAATGTAATAATAAAGTTTTTCACGGCAGTTACAAGTTCGATAGCACGGAATTATTTGCAAGAAAGTCAAATCTGTACCCCAAATCCTTGCCGATCAATAGTAATAAGCGACGCTACGGTTCTTTTTGTCCGTACTTACAAGTCATAAGCAGACATATCTGTATAATGAAGTAAGAAAGGTTTGCCGATGATTTTTATAACTTGCCAGAAATTAGATAAGGTCTACTCGTTGATTATTGGTCGTTTATATTTGGGGGATTAACTGTTTTTGCGAATGCGCCATTTTCATATATTTATTTGAAATCCGAAACTAACCAATGGGGTTCGAGAATAGAATCTGATCAACCAATGAAAGACAAGATCTGTCATTATAACAAACTATATATCGCTATGTTGTGCAAATCACATGAAAATCACGAAACTCAGTGGGAAACGAAAAAACCGTGCATCAATCCCTAATTCCCGAGCATCAGGAATGAGGGGAGTTCATTCATCCAGTTATCTGCTTAGCGAATATTGCATATAAAATTTCAACTCCCAGACTGATATCTCTTGCTCGTATGGACTAGATAACTGTAGTATTCCATGGAAAGAGGTATGTTGTATGACACGTGCTTTTTTATATGATAAATCAATAACGCATAGTTTCAGCCCTCGATTAACTGTTTGTCGCTTACAATCAGTTACGATTACTAGCATCAGTGTGTACGTGATCAACAAGAACTGCAACGAGGAAACTCCTTGCATAGAGCACTCATTGGCGACATATCGTTATTCGATTAAATGATTAAAACTCAGCATGAGATATCGTACCCAGAAGGAGAGTATCGGCAACACCACATCGACATCACGTATTATGTTTTGTGCCTCTATTAACTGATGATACTACCGTGCAATCGTACATATAACAGCAGTCTTTTCTTATTACTACTATACACATTCTGGATTCTTCTTCTTTTGCTTTGTATGTTTTTTGCACTTCGTCTTGCCATTAAGTAGCCCTCTTCGCCTTGCCGCGTAATCAATCTCTCTTATTTGCTATATAAACAATGAGAGCATCAGAGCTCGTATTCAATTCCCATGGTCTCTTAATCATAACGATATACGACTACCTCTATTCCATATCCGTGATCACCCCCTGCCCGCCTCGTGTATGACTCTGACCATACAGGTATATGGCCATAATCGTCTGTGAAGTACCGGCGATTATCTGCAAGAGATGATCCTAATGGTGGACGAAAACGTAATTCTGGCTGTATGTCTAATATAGTATATATAAATGCATGGCAAGTAAGCACAATTATATATACGCGTATCGAGATTAAAAAGCTATGTATAGTCGAATACTTGCTCTTGTCATATTTCCAAGATAACTTCTCGCCGTGAGTCATTAGACGGCATCGACCATACAACATTGAAGAGTCGGTATACTCTTCATAAGTATCATTCTGTTCCCAGCATTCTGGGCCATCACCTGCATCCTGCTCTTCAAACACGTCCTCAATGGGTGTAGATGTTTCTGTTTGTGATTGATCGCTTAATGGTTGATATATCGGTGAATAATTGTTTGTTGATTGGTCGGGGACAATTTTTCGATGTCTTTTCATCGAAAAGACTGTGTTTGGCGTTTCTGAGCCACAACTATTACTTCGAAAACATAGGCTTAGTTGGCTCGGGATCAAACAGATATCGTTCACAATTACTGTAGATAAATAATAGTGATATACACCTTTTACTAGGAAGAATTAGTTGAATACTTGCTGATTGGCATTCTTCATCGATCAATACGTATAATCGGTACGTGCAACTGACGATATAACCCAAACAGCCGAATATAACAAGCCATAGGACATCGATTAGTTTACAGTATATAAAACACTTGCTAATATATCCCGCACAAGTGAATGCCCAAGATAGAGAAACCATCAGCGATATAGACGAGCTCTTAGAGTGCGAAAAATAAGGATTTATAGTTTTGTCGAAAGTAGGGACAAACAGCTAACAGGTAAGAAGAAAAAAACTGGTGATTGTCGCTTTATTCAGCTGATCTTTCATGTCATTGGACAAAAATTGTAAAAACACGCGATACTAATACAGTCAAATCACATGATAAATCAACGCGAGTGAAAAAAGTGCACATGAATGATGTACATACAATAGACATAGTTATCGAATATATTGCTATATTATATCTAGAAAATAAATAAGTAACAACTTTTATAATAAAGGCAAAACGTTTCGCGCTACAAACGCACTTGTCTGTCAACAGAGTGAAGATGTCCACGGTCAACATGACTACGACTAGTTGAAGGTTGACTAAGGGGAGGTAGCAGATTTCTCCACGATGGATCAATCGTGGTAGCATCATAAGCAATCAGTGGTTTATCTTGAATAAAAGAATTACAAGAAAATGCAGATAATTGCCAAGAATCAGCAGCCCAATTACAAATATTACTGCTATTGCTGTTATCAATAAAAGCAGTATTGTTGAGAACAGGTGAAGATAATGAAGTAATAGAAGGGGATAATGGATAAGAATTATCGATAGAACCAGTGACAATATTATTATGTGCAACTGTATAATTAGTAGACGTAATATTGCTAACATTCGGTTGAGTTTCAGATAAGGTTGATGGACAAAGAGCATCGTCCGTTAATTCGTTTGTACTAAATATGTACACTGATTCAGCAATTATGGCTTTCTTCTTTGGTTGGTAAGTGTATCCAGGAAAAATATAGCTATGAAACTCCTTTGCACACTCAGCGATATAATTGTATAACAACCGTGTCTCCGAATCGATCTTTTCCCATCCCCTGCTTGCAATTTTGGATACAAATTCTAGCTGACTACCAACATCGTGACCTTTGACTTCATTGATCTTCTTTTGTAAATCGCGACGATATAAAATGTACATATTCTGTGGCCGAGGTGGACCAGTACGATGGCGTGATTTTCTTTGTCCTGGTCTGATGAGATCTCTTAAAGGTGTGTGAATTCGGCGTTCGATTTTTTTAAGAATGTCTGGAGGAATGCGCTGCGAAATTATAATGTCTAGCATCACGTCGGGAGACAGAGGATATTGAGCATCGGAGAAGTTGTAATTAGGAGGTTCGAGTTTTGATAGGGAGGGTTGAAAGGAATAAGCATCAGTGTTATATTTAATAGTAGGATTCATTGCAATGTGGGATTGGTTAGAGGAAGAGCAAATGGTTTATTGGCGAACAGTGTGGTGTTTATTTCTGGACCCCTTTGAGTTAGCATCTCGAAAATTGAGTGCAAAAGAGATGCTTTTATATTGTTTAGAAAATCTGTACCATATAAGTTGTACGTCCCAAACATCATATTGATACGCGGAACTAGGTTTTCAAATAATTCCGGGCCCGTGGGGCTTATTCTTTGCTTGGTTTTACGTTGAACAAAGAGTGAACACAAAAGTTTTATAAAAACTATTGTATTTAAACAGTGTTATTACATAATTGATAAGATTTTATAGTAAGCTCGACGTATAACATACTACATATATTATTTGTATTCGCGCGTGATCTTTTTTATTGGCAACTTGATGTCGGATTTCTATTATTATCAAGGTTAGAGAAAAACCTTAATGGCTAACTAATATTGTATATATCGTCCCATAATCTATCCCAAATTGTCACCAGCGACTCTCATAATAATGGTGATATTGTTCAGAGATTAGGCTGAAGGCAGGACAATCGAGTGAGTCTTGTTAACATTTTACTGGATAGACTACGACTCGGAACCACAGTTCCTTTATCCCGAATATTCCTAGCTTCGCCATAGTTTTTGGGGCAGCCTCAACATACAAATTTGTTGTTCCAGAGACAGAACAATGAGAGATGGCAATTATCTTTGTTATGTACTGTACAGCTGAAATTATAATGTGTACTATAAATAAATAATATTCATAATACTGTTATCCATCTCCTGTTTTCTTTATTCGTATAGAGAGTAACATGAGAAGAAGTGGACGATTGATTGAGTGAACAGTTAAAGTTCCGTACACCCCGAATCCCTGGTTGCAAATTTGTGTGTTCATCATATAATTGGTTGATATTACCTGATAACAAGAAATACGCGCTGCCCCAATAAACAATGACGACAATTAAAGATATCGATATAGATAAATATTAGAGTGAACAACAATAGTTATGCACACGCCTGCAAGTTACATATTAATTTATCTGTCCATTGTAATAGTAACATTGATCATTACTGCATTATGTACATGTTCTTTGTTCAGTGAATTTTTTGCTCTTGCACAATCAACCTACCGAAGAGCAGGAATACGGTATTAGTATCAAATTGTAAAGAGACACAGGTAATCAGAAAAGATTGATATCCATGCAGTGGGGGTAAAATGTAAGACGGCCATCCCGTATACTGGCACATCAGTTATTCAACAATTTCCCCAAGCTGCGATGAAAAAAAAGGTGGTATTCTACTATTAAGCAGCTCGCAAAAAGACGGAATGAGGCTTAGATGTCAACGTCTAATTACCAATTGACTTTACATGTACAATCAACCCTCTTTATAGTCACCCCCTCTATAAGCACATCGTATAAAAACCTCTTTATAAACACACCATGTTTGTTGAGAACCAATTACTATTGAACTTGTAGGAAAAACCCTCTATATAGTCAAACCTCTTTATAAGCACATTTTCAACAAAAGTTGCATTGTTCCCGACAGCGTATGCTCGGATCAGCCAATGGGAGCCGCACATTCAACGATAAGCGTGAGCTGTGTATTAGTATCCGCTTCAGAGATGACTTTAATAACTGTTTATATGACACCCCAATTCTAAACCAGCTAATGATAAGTGGAAACCAGTTTCACCATGGAACCTCTTTTGATTATGTGCTTTTGAACGTGCCATTCTGGAAAGAAAAAACTTTACTATCTGACAGCGACTTCCGCATTGTCAAGGGAGGAGGGATAAGAGGTGGGATAAAAGAGACTAGATTATTTTATAAACTGGCTGATTGATCGTTTGGCATTTAGTAACGTTCTCCTTGTTTAGGACAGGGGAAGTTGAAAGTCAATATTAAATTTGACGTAATAGTAATAGTAATAATCTATTGATCACGTGACACCACTCATATGGCAAAGAAGTCGCGCTGTAACGAGAATATAATCATGGAAAACCACGTCTTCAACATACAAGAGACTGTCGCTTTCCCTATTGCTAGAGTTAAGCGCATTATTAAACAAGACGAGGATGTAAAAGCTTGTGCTGCTGACGCGACGCTTCTCATCGCTGCTGCCGCGGTAATTGACATATATACATTTAACTAGGAGATATTGGTTTGCATTCTATTCATTCATATTAGTTCTATTACTTTGTGATAGGAACTATTCGTGGAATTCGTTGTTAAGCAAAGCCTACAAGAAGCGCGTAACGACAAACGCAAAACGGTCGCCTTCCGAGATATATGTGAGTTGGCGATAAGTTCAGAATCTCGTCTCCAAGAATTTTTACTAATGATTTATCTGTTTGTTATGTAGCGGGCGCCATAGAATCAACCGACAACCTTCAATTTTTAGACGGTACTTTAAACATGAATTATTTGACACCCGCGATCAGTATATGCTCAATTTTATATCTTACATTCTAGAGTTGATTTCGCTGCTTCGCGATCGAATAGCATTGTATGACACCTCAAAACGTAAACCGAAGTTGACAAAGACGACAGAATCATCTATGGGAAGCACAGCAGCGACAACGGATATTTTCAATAACAATGAGGATCTACAAATTGAAATAAACACAGATAAAGACGAGATAAACACCGATGAGGACGAAATAAGTGCTGATGAGAATGAAATAAACGCTGACGAAGACGAAGGCAACGAGGGCTTAGACGTTACCACGTCTGATACAGACGAAGATATGATTTCCGAAGAATTAAACACCGAGATGAACATAGAGCACGCTGGCGAGTCTAATGTGAATTACCACTCTGCAGAGGACGAACGATGACATAACGGTTTTGACGCGCAACCATTATTATTCGTTCCTATATGATGTTAACCTGCATGTAGGTTTGGTGACGGCCTACCAAAATTCTAACCAAGAGATTAATCTGTTGGACGTGAATTACATAATAATATCTGCGTATAGTCGTCAATAAATCATGGAGTTGACATAAAAATCTTCATTAATGTATAGCCAATGTCCATTCCTACATATTATTTAGAAAGACTGTTTTTATTCAATCTTTGGCAAATACGGAGTCATTCCTCAGTACCAGATCGTCTGTCCTACTATAATATTACTTAAAATACACTTTACAGAAAATACAGGTTTCGCGAATGAGTCTCCAATGAAACACAACCGACGTCAAACGCATAATACTTGCGTACCTGCCCAATGCTTCGAACCACGCCACGATTGATGTATCCGTCTGTACATAATCTCTAAACTCTTCCCAGTCAATATAGTTATCGCCTTTCGTGTTTATGCTCTCAAACACCTTCTCAACAAGTTCTTCAATAGCTTCTGAGCTTAAACATTCATTGACAGGCACTCTTGGCTCCCATTCGATCGATGGCAAGTCCTCCAGGCTAGCAGTCTTTACTGCAGTATAATGTGCATTACTATCAGGTGGTACGGCAGCATTGAAAGCAGCTGCTACAGGCTGTGCAGGAGAGGATTCGTACGATTCCATTAATTCTTCCTCCATAGCCTTAACAACATCGCGCACAAGCTCAGTCGATAGATGAAAATATGCCTTGAAAATTTTCTGAAGCTCTTCCTTCGAAATCTTGCCATCGTCATCAAGATCATAGCCTTTGAACGCGCCTGAAATATCAATCCAATATCTTAGTATGCAGGAATATTGCAACGAAACTTAAACAATTTTGTAAACCTTACATCTCATTTTCTCTTCGAGATTTCCTTTGCATAAAATGGATAGACCACATACTAGTTCACTAAAGTTAATAATGCCATCTCCGTCTTGATCAAAAAACTTAAAAATTCTGTCAGTAATAAGGTTTTTCTCAAGACCCAAAGGTCCAAGACATTGGTCAAAAGTCTTCCTATCAATCCCGCCACCATCTCTGGGAACTGTTGCAATCGACCTAAATTGCTCGTAAAGTGCCTCCAGTTCCACCTGGTCGACTAACATATGAAAAGCTCTATCAGAATAAAATTTGATTACGTGAAGTAAAAAAAAAACAATAACAGAATACGTCGCTTACAGTGAGTCTTTCTCTGTAGCTCGCGCAATTTATCACGACTCAACGCGGGCAGATCGAGTGGAAGACCTGCAGACCAACACGCTTTTAGATAAACTGGCCACAGGAAGAAAACCAATCAAGGCTAAGACCAAAGAACAACCTGGATAGAACACGTTCAGCAAAGCCGATCGAGGGTTTGCCAGAGGTGCAATTGGGATCTTGATCTTTAAGAACGTATGCGTCCTTAAATGTACCTGATGAGCCTCGCAGCTCTCACAAAGGTCGTAATCGGCACAATTCGCACATTTATAGCGAATACCTCTAATTGGTGACTACCACGAAGCTGGATATTAGAACAAGAGCTTTCCTTTATCAACAGGTAAATACTAAATGATCTTACAGCTCGGCAATGGCTACAAATTATCCCCCCTGGCAAAGAAATGTTAGCGATCGCAAAATAGAATGTGTATCATAGACTGTGAATAACTTACTGTGTACATAGCCTTCTATCATATGATTCAATAGCGTTAGTAATATGTACAAAACATAATATAACACGTTATCAATGCATACCTTTTCGTGCCTGATCATCGGCAATGGAGTTAAGTAAATGAAGCAAGTTTTGCGCTTCCGGAGCATCAGTGTCGAAAGGATTCTCAACACCTTGCTGTGAGTTCGATGATCCTCTTTGGGAATTAGCACTCGCTTGCTGGTGACTTGAACGAGTACCAGACGGACGGCGAACTGAATAAAGAGTGTAAAGAAGACCAAGGCCACTAAGCACGCCACCTACTAAGAAAGCTCCATTGGAAAGAGGTGTACCCATACTTGTGTAAATAATTGTTTGTTCAGGTTGGCATACTGCAACGAAGTGAATGAAGAGTTATCCCGAATTTTTTTCAATATTATTATTATTATTATTAAGCGCGATGTGTAACATATTTTATGTATCTACGATCGCCCTCTTCAACCTCATTGTGAATAAAAAGTTTCTGGCTGTATAACAAGTCTGTAGCGCTTGATGTACAATTATTAGACTTTTGAGCGCACTCTTATGTAATCATCAGGAGGATGTACCATTACCATATTAAAAGCAGCTAATAGCAATAAAAAATCGAGTTTATGGCTTCAATGTCGATTCACTTGGAGCTAATTATGAACACGACTGTGTATTTCATATTTTTAACGTGAGAGGAATCAGACATGTATGTGATAATAGACATTCCACAACTATTTATCTACTTATTATCTTGTCGTTGACAGCAAATCCTTTCTAACAAGCAATACAAATAAAGGCGAGCCTTTGTCCGCTAGATTATCAATTGCGCGTCTTTTATCGCATCAAGTGACTGCTGCGGACACTAATTATTTATTTTGTCCCGTCGATTAGTTCCCGCGGATATTTAAGGTAAAATAGAAATACGGCCCCGTGAATATTAGAGAAGAAAGTAATGTCGAAAGCTACACACAGTACATTATAAATACTATAAATACAAAATAGCAGAACTAATGCTAAAGCTTCTGCATCTAATTTTTTCCATCCCTAATAATGTATATTTTCTCGGAAATTTTTATTTCTTATTGCTCTTTATCTTTGTACCTTACTTATTCTTAACTGCTGCATTCTTTATTATTATCGATTTACAAAGGGTTTTCCAATCATGTACTAATACTAGTTGTATAAAACAGCTTTTGCAGTTGTCCGTAGAGACATTACCTTATAAAACCAGCATTGGAAATAAATTATAACTCCCTTCCCTCCGTTTCATAAAATTATGTTCAATAAATAATTTTATTAATACGGTTCCGCGTTTGTGAAGTTCATCCCAAATTTATAACCCTATTTTTGATACAGCTCTTTCTTTACCCTTCTCCAGATTTTTATTGACTGATCAAAGGTCCATTGTAAGATTTCTTTCCATCGGTCGAAGTACTGTATAAATAATATTGTAAGATGCAGGTATTTTAGATCTGTGAGTTTATTTAACATTTTCCCTGATCAATTTCTGTCTCATTGCCTCTGCCTCAAATCTATCTGATTGCTCTACCTACTACTACTATATTAACTACCACGGTTTTCCTTTTTCAAACATGTAATTACTTGCCTACTACTATCCTCACTCCTGCCACTTAATAATGTATTAATTAACCCCCTTTTTTTCAATCTTATTACTTTTTGTAACTCCTTGTTAATTTATTCTCATTTTTGTTCTGGACAAATGCCTTCCTATTACTACTACTTCTCATGTCCCTTGTCGGGGGAGTTTCGATTGGTTTCGCAAGCTACATTAATAATAGATTTACGGAATAGTAATAGGATTAATTAAACATACTACATACGTAAAGGTCCACTTGCCATTTTTTTATCATCTTTTCTTCTGAAAAAAAAAAAGCATTATTGGATAGAGTAACAATTTGCTTACCATATTAAAAGATACTTCATTTTATTTAAATTGCAAACAAACTATGTTTCAAAAATGGACTTGTTCAATTTTCACAATTAAATACATTAAAAATAACGTACATTCTAATATCAAGTGTAATGCAGCTATCCGTAACTTTAGTTCTAACACGTTAACCATATGCTATATATATAGAATCAGTATGTTAAGATTCCTGTAACATGATATAACTAATAACGTGTTTCTGAAACAGCCTCTTTTGCAAAATCTCAGAGAGCAAAATAAATAAACCAATAATAAAGTAAAACGCAAATTTATTTGCCATTTTAATTAATAATAAACTCTTTTTTGAACACACGGCAATAGTCTTATACTTTACTTTACTACACTAATGTCAATATTAATGGGAGTTTGTCGTCTTTCGTAAATAGAAATAGCCGCAAACATTTGTATAATCCAATTATTTTTGTATTATTATTATGCACAAATCGATAAGACATATTTTACAGCAGTTTACAAATTAACTCTCAGTTACACTTCAACGTTCAGTGTACTACTATTCCGCTTCCCAAAATTTACGACAAACTGTTCCAGAAGCTTCCAACTACTAGCACTATTCTGTATAATGTTTGGAATTATACCACACTGATCTATAGACACGTCATCATTATCAAATTCAATATTAATGTTGTTACGCACTTTAACATCTTTTTCTCGTTCCTTTTTTTCCCGACTGCGTTTATCACAAGTGCTTGAATCCTCTTCAATTGTCTCATCTGCATCTTCCGAATATGAAATGTCTCGGTTTGCCATTGTCTCACACTGTTTTCCTCTCCCTCCCTCGTCCGTTTCTTCTATTACTTTGATATTTAACACTTTATCCGTGCACTGATACAGATTCTCCGCTGTAAACGAATCCTCGCCATCTGACATCATGGATTCAGACATACACCGAGAACCAAAGATATTTTTAAGACGAGAAGTAATTGGTTGGAGGGAGATGAAATTTCGTGTTACGCCGTAGATCACCGAATTTGCGAAGCCTGCAGATGTGAAGATACAAGCTGCAGAAATTAGACTGAAAGACAATTAGGAAATACAACGTAAGTTAACAAAGTATGATTAGAAATGTAAACCAAAACGAAAACCACATTATCCAATATAAGAAAATGCTTACTATCCGAATGGCCATTCTGCACCGCCAAGTGTTACAAGTCGTTCTGGTACATAAAACATTTGAATACGTAAGTAAGAATGCTAGGTTCATCCATCCGCAACGTTTCTCCCCGTCTAATGACATTCTGAGATTTTCTAAACTTACGCAAAGCCAAAGGAAAGACTAATAGAATATATACAATAGGGTACCACACCAATTTGTTTGCAACGTTCTTTAACCTCAGTGGTGCGTTCTGTCTTCCGATTGCTTGTGACAACGCCCTTCGTCTCCAGAACAAGCTTGCATATATTATTGCATATAAAACAAACATCAATGCTGCCACACAGAGTATAATGCCATAATGGAATGTGATCCTGTATGTCGAATAATTTGCTGAGATCCAACACCATGCGCCACCAGCACTATTGTAGAATGGCTTGGAAGAAGTGGAAATGAATAGACCGGCAGTTGCGAGGAAGATATTGCAAGGCCAGATTATGATCATGCTGATGATGGCAAATTTGGAATAGTCAAGGTTGGCGACGACATATATGAAAGTTTGAACACATATTGCTAGTGCCCAGAAACCTGTATTGAAAGTTTTTGTTAGAGTTCAGTTTCATACGAAAGAGAAAGCGCACACACATCTAGCTATCCAATCTACTATCCCGCAATTTACATACCAGAAGCAACATCACCAATGTTGATGATGATGCCCTGAAAGCTGCACAGTGCGCCTGGTACTATTTTTCCGATAGATATCCAGTGAAAACTCAACATAAATCCAATGCTTTGTAGAAAATCAGCCATCAGCAAATTTAGTACTAGAGGTGTGATCGTGGTCCTCTTGTATTCGTATCTATGGAAATATATCCATGTGAACGTCGATACGCATGCGATGTTACTTAACGTACTGAATGATACTACAGCGATCATTCCGGCAACGTAGTCTGATGTATGAGGAGACGAGTCTAGAGTAGGTGATGGACTGATGATTTGTGATGTTGATGTCATAATGGTGTTATGTACAAGATAAATGATACGTGCTGTATTATAATGTGTATGAATGTCTATTAATGAGCTATCTACGAAGTTGAGCTTATATGTGTAGTGAATCAGTCTATGCAAGTATTTTTGGTCTACTTCTATCTTTAGCGTGGGGGGTGGGAGAAGGAGTGTATATGGTTTGTTCCTCGTATCTGCTTTTGTATGAAGGCTGTTGATACATATAATAAACTTTTTACAATTGTGTCGTTAGATTGAGTGCGAGATAAATCGATGGCAACGTACAGTCGGACTGGAGAAATAAATATGATATTTATGAGATTGGACTGTATCCCCGAGTGTCACTATTGAACTTCTACAAATGCACGTTTGTGGTAATCACAAAGCACATCCACGCTATCTTTTTTTGGCCGAACTCCCAGCCATTGTTTTAATAATCTTATGTTGCTAAGGGTTCATCCGAAACGATGATCAATTCTATTCCGTAAAGCAAACTCTGTTTTTGTGGATCTTAGCACTTCAACGGGACTCGTATTGAAAATGGGCAGGGACTATTATAATTAGCTATCAGCTAATAATACTCGGTTGAATTATACGCGAATATCATATATGCGCTGAATATGATAGCTGGCCATGATGAGCAAGTATATGATATAAAAGAGTGTTGCCTTCTATCTATACGAGAGGACATGATAAACAAATAAGCGTGATTTAATATAATTGTTTGTTTGGTTATTTGATTATGTTTAAGTTTTTCTGTTTATTAAAGAGGACGGGTTTACGTCCCTTATCGAGATCGTCACTCGTGTACTGCCATCCCGGTTTTATGATTAAATTAGTACTAGGGTAAGGTGACTGCTGGTTTATGTGATGTTTCAATACGTCATTATATGTTATGACAAATACTCATTCGTTCACAACTGTCCGTTTAATTCGAAATTAGCCTTATCCGTAACCAACACATTCTCACGCCAACAGCAATAAAAACTATAATTCTAAACCGATTACAGCCCTTTCCTCGACATCCGTTCGAAACCATACAGTCCAATATCCACATATATTCAACTTTATTGATATGAGCAATACCCACGAGGACGTTCTGAAAGACACCACTCATCCACCCATCGTTCAACACAGAGATCCTCCAAACTCGGAAACAGGCACATGTACAGAGAAACAAATACAAGCAGACAACATTAAAATCAAAGAATATGAGAAACCATCCTATATACATGGCGCAAAAGATGCACTTACTGGTACAGTCAAGGTGATTAAACTCGCAAAAAGATAATGGAAGCAGATGGTCAATGTGCACAATAAGAGTTAGATTATACAACATCTTCTGGCCCCATTACCATCCGCTGACTTAGATAAGAAGACTAAACACCTGCAATCGATGTTTCTCTCTTGATTCATCAGGCAACCATTTTACCTAATAAATGGATATCGATTAATACTAAAACATTGTCCTCTGATCCAGGAGAATGTTGCCAGATTAACTGGTAATGAGGAAACGAAACAGTCTGGTCATCAGCAGAAACAAAAAGGATTGGAAGAAATTGAAAATTCGGTAAAGGAGGATGAATTTGATGATGCCGTGTATAATTCCTTGTCATATGGGACATGAACAATATGTGATAACTCTAGTTTTTATAAGTAAAAGTGGCGTGTGTTCGATGATTGTTGCAAAGGTTAACTAAAAAGTACAAATATAAACACCAATTGATAAGAAGTCCGCTGAATAGGAATTTATTTATCAGGACTTGTTCCTGTGTATCGGTCAACGGTACTGATTGATAATTCCCTTGAACTGGTTCGTAAAGTTCAAGTTATAAACTGGTATTTGTGGCTGATTTTCCGAAAAGTGCCCGACTTTTCCCGTTGAGTAACGATTTTTCGTAACGGGATTACTATTAACGGAGTTGGGGGCAATGTGAATTGTGAACATGTTGATGGTGTACATAGTTTGTACGCCCTATAACGTAATATTACCGCAGAAGAAATACTCTTTTTTTTTTCCCCCTCTACAATGTCGGATGGATTGTAACATATCCATCAAGCAATGCCCGGAGGAAGATTCCCCGAGCGCACAGTTCCACAATTCCGGCACTTGTACATATCGATATAGTGGGCCCAACAGAGCATTTTACGAACGGTTTTTTGTGTTATCTTTCTTGTTTTTCGATTTACCATATTCCGATACCTCAAAAGGAGGAATGATAATGGTATCAAATTCGCGAGTAAAAAATGCGACACTCTTTTTATGAACGTCATTTTGCAGGTGTTTGATTTTTCTGCAAGGCCTTTTTCTTCTTACGTTTTGAACTAGAGGAACGCCAGAGTCAATGGAAACTGCATGAACAGAACTATTCGCAGAGTTGTTTTTGCGTCTCGTAAACCCATGAAAATTTCCATTCATTAGTTTTGCGGATATGTGATCTTGCAATCTTGTGAGGAACAGGCCACTTATTATTATGCCTTTTTTTTCGAAATAAAGAGGCCACAAATCGCGTTTGTCGTCCAGAGTGATAACAGGCTTATGACGGATGCGGAAAGCATTGATGGAGATGGGTGATATAAAAACGGTTTCCACGTGGATTTTGCGCACAAATTATTAAATCTTTTCGAGATCGAAACGACAAAGACGAACTTTGCTGATTCCGTGGTTGGTCCTAAAATTAGTTAAATAAATAAACCAAAATAATAACAAGCAGTTAATGCTTCATTGATAATGTTTGCCATGTGTACCTTGAAGCAGCACGAATTTGCATTCACCCCATACGCATGATTTTTGAAGTCTCTTGTCCTCATGCTCATTACCGTCTTTTCTTACATGTAAAGCTTAAGCTTATCTTCAATAGGTTGAGATTTTATCCAAACCCGTCGTGATGTGAATCTTTGGTATAGAAACGGCGGTATCGACAGCTGCGTTATAAGCATATCTCGACAAGCCCGTCCAACGTTTCAATAGTTGCTTTTGAAGGTGAATTGGATATACTTTGATTAGTAGCGTACAATGGAGAGCTTCCAAGTGTTGTCGTTTGTTGCATGCTGCTGTTGCGCTTTTTTCCTTGTTTGGGGCGACTCTTCTTCCGTGCTTGATTGCAAAGGTTAACATTGAGGAGAGAGTTTATGTGTTTACGATTTTGAATAATTTGCTTATTTTCAATAAGCGAAAAATTGCAATGGTTAAAGGATTATGTCTTTAAATATGTTTATGGTTGTCGGTATTTGAATGGGGAACCGAAAACGCGCATGAAACATACAATAGCCTGTGTTGCATTGAATGGAGCTATTGTCTACGAAAACGGTTCTGAAGCTTTGACTACGAGCATACAACTCTCTCGGCAAATCCGTCCAAGTGAGGAAATGATTACGTCGACCATAAAGGCTCCAAAGATACAGTGCGCGAAAAAAGTTTTTGGAATAAAATGCATAAACTTTATTTTCTTCCAAAATACGCGTCTAATCAAAACAGCCAACTAATCCGTTTTGTGCGTTCTATTCCTATGTATGTAACACCGACAAAAAACTCGGTCATTTGTTTTATTTGTTAAACTTTCGTTTTGGATACAATCGAGAGAAAAAAACCAAACAAAGCTTATTATTATGGTGCCACCTGTTTATGTAGTCGAGACATCAACCATTATTCCTTCGTGAACTACATTTGTTATCAATTTTTTGATGCTAGGTTTTTACCATCCAGACCATCGTCCTATAAAATGAGTTAAGTTAACTTTCCATTGTTTCTGCGGCTGTAACAAGGAGGTTCAATATGGGTAAAATAAGAGAACAAACAGGTTGCATGAAACACAGTAATTGAAGTCAATCAGCTCGAGAAGCAACACGTCTCCTTTACTTGTGATTGTTTACCTGTCTCGTCGAATATGTTGCGGTTTGCTTTTGATAAAAATGGTTATTACTTTCTCATTCATTGTTTGAGCAGTTCGTTCGCAAACTTGTAGTTCCCAACCCACCGATTCCAAACAGGTTTGGCGAACGCCGCATCTGCAATCTCAATGATGTAATAAGGTACAAATAGTCTTGTCTTATACCCGTTTTAGAAAAATTAACTCATCAAACGTCGCCATCCCGAGGCGCCTGCTGGCATAATAATAAGTAGAACGTGGAATAATTGTAAAACCAAATAACATATTTGTTAAAAACTCATACTGTGTCTAGACTTATGTACATGAAGAGTATTAGTAGACCCATTGACATACTTACTTTACGTATTAAAACTGAAGATTTGGAAACAATTAATTTTGTACATTTTATGATGAAATACTAATTCTAATCTCTCGACACAAGTCTACAACGACTTTTTAATTATTTCCTGTACTTCCAAGTTTTAATCTATTAATTAATGCGTTACGGATTTCTAGTATCAAAAATACCTGTGTATAAAATGTTGGAAGTAAACGGCTACACGCGTATCATTCATTGTGATACCAACATTTATATGAAAGGGACATTATAACGTATTAGTCAACAAAATCCCTGTCAAGTTGGTATGCGTCTACCTTATAACTATTTCCGGGTAAACAGAGCAGTTGTCTAATTAAAGAACATTACCTTTATATATTATCTTTTATTAGCACGACATTGAAAATTATCGGACGAACAATGTCAATGGACAAGTTCTGGGTTATTTTTAGAATTGCTTATAAAGACATTGTATTAGAATAAGAGACAAATATATATTAGTTTTATTCTTGTTCTATATAATTGGCATTTCTTCCGTGACGGCGACTGACAACAATGCGGCTCAACACTTTTATAAGACCTTCGTTTTTTAAAGTTTGGTGGTCGAAACTAACTGACACGATAATATAGTTGTGAATTATATATACATTCGCAAAAAAAATTTTGATAGCTTAACTGAACTTCTTACTATTACCAAGACTCTGATTCTATATTATACTTTGTTTGCAAACTTCTGCCAGTAATTTTCGTCTTAATAATAATTCTTGTCTCACGTGATTAAAACAAACAAAGTATCTTTATCAGCGGTTTCTTTGTGCATATTACATATTACAACCATCAATCATTTACTACTTGGACCTTATTTATTAATAATAAAGAATCCAACGGAACTCAGTAGGACAGTTCATAGTTAATGACAATGTAGCTTTTTTTTCCTTAAAAAAACATATAAACTACGTGTATGAAATCCATCAGTAATAGCAACAATCGAAAGACATGGCATTGCCTGATTACTCATTGCCTGATTACTTACATCACATCATCATACAAGATTTTAACCAAATCATATATTAACAATAAACCATAAAAAAAACCCTATTAAACCTTAACATAAAAAAACTATTACGCATATAACTGAAATAAGCCTGCATTCTTTGCGCTTGATGGGTAAAACGATATACACTACGTGGAGTAAAATCCTGGCTAAATAAATATATAATCAATCGACGTTTTTTGCTCATCAAGCACAATTACTACTTTATGTTGTATCGACCAGATTGAGTATTAATCCGGTTTGAAACCTATGGTATCGGACAAGTTATTAGAGGACAGTAGACGAAAATCATGATGCAAACTCTAAGTTTTTGACAAACTGGTTTACCTCTTGAATAGTTGTTGATGGGGGAACCTGAGATTCAAGAAGTTGCGAAATTGAGATAACGGAAACATGAGTGTTTCGGATGTGCTGATGGTTGTATGATTCGGTTGACGGGGAAGGCACACGAGCAAGGTGGATAGACGGGACTAACTGAGGATTTCTAGTATGTTCCAGTTCATGAGCGGTCCCGACGCTTTGGTTATTACTTTCGTTATCGCTTCCCGAATCATTACGAGTATACATTTTTATTCCCTTTTTTTTTAAGTATTGACACAAACCAGAGCGTCCTGGTTTAGAGTAAAAAGTTGAATCGGAAAGAAAATGGTTATAAGTAATTATGCAAACAAGTATAATAAATATGTATTTCACTGCTTATGTTAACAAATCAAAGGTTATTCTTGTAATTTCTTACTTGGTACTCCAGGAAAATTCTTTGCAGTAGACACTTCGAATATTTCTGTAAATAAATTGCAAATTATGGGAGTAGAGTTTATGGTAGTATTGATCCGATGCCCACTTCATCCGATAGATTGGTTCAAACCCCAGCAAAAGAAAAATTTGAATCACATTACGCAATTACCGAGAACGCAGTTAGTATGACAGATCTAAACTGTTGTTGCACATGAGGTCTTAACACATGCGTGTCAGATAATTTCGGCCAATATGCTGGTATCTAACCAAACTTGGTCAATTAAACAACACTAAGACCTTACGTACAACAGATTCAAAAGTTCTAAATTGATTAAAGACAATAAATATAATTGCCCATTTATATACTCACTTACTGATACAAAACAAACTAAATTGGAAGGAGTACCTTCCTTCAGTACGAACGCTCAAATCCGCAAACACGAAATACACTGTCATCCTTTCTGCATCTTCAAAATCTTCGACTAGATGCCCACTCGCTGTTGTGTTACCGACAAGAGTAAAGCCTTGATGTTCTTGGCCAGCGTACGTATAATTGACTAGATTAGCTTCCGTGTGGTCTTGTTTAAAAATATCACATTTTACTATCATTCCGTTGGTAAAATGATCCCTGTCCGGATAAATTAAGGACAATGAATTAGATATGTATGAACAATCGACGAATGATCCCAACATTTTGAAATTATGTGGAAAATACAAATAAGCATTGTTATATAGTCATTATGCTGTATAAATTCTCACCTAACATCGAGTACACGACGATTATTCTTCCTATTTAGAACAACAAGTTGTAAAATTGGAATAGGGGCAACTATTCGGCGGTCCTAATTCCGTTTACGTTAATAATTAGTCGAATCATCCACCAATTTTCATAATTGATCCGCATTTAATTTACCTTCTCGCCGAACCCACATCGGCGGGCACATTTGGGTTGCTCAAGGATCTTTAGACTATATTCGAATTCATCTCTATCGACATCATTAATACATAATTGTTGCAATTAGTATATAAGCACGCTTTTGTCTAAACTATACATGTTAACGATTATATTTGTATCGATTGATTCAACAACAAATAACCCCGTTCTCGCACTCCTACGTTTAATGAATACTTATCCACCCAACCATAATCAACGCTTTTGATTTGTTACTACTAATATTTACTTCGTTCTCTCTACCTTTCTCACCTGCAGTTTAATGGATCAACCAATGTTGCGTATGTTTCCTGGTCAGCGTAATGGCTTCGTTTGAATCTGGTGGTTCGACGAACATTCACGTCAGCTCTACCTGGATTTGCTTGTGAATTTCTCATATATGTATGTATGGCTTCTATACTTCTTCTATCGTGTCCAGTATTTGACACCATTTGAGTTGTAGATAAAGGATTGTCTATGTTTTGATTCATCGGAGTATTTGTGCGGCTGCGGCGAGTGGGTAGTCAAGAAGGTGAGTGGGAGGCAAGTAGGGAGTGAAGTTAAGGTGGGAGTGTACGAAGCAAGCTTTAATTAAAAGGGTGAAAGTATAATGAAGGTCCAGAATATGGCTAACGCACAGCACGCCGCCTTTTTAGATATGAAGAAAGATGGTTTTATTTTGTTGGTTATTAAATATTAATCAGTGTATATGCTATGTAATACGTGGATTGTGTGGGCTGAACACAAGTGTAAATAATAATCTGAAAGCAAAGTTGTACCCTGACTGTCAGTTACGATAGTGTAATATGGCCAAGCATGCAGTGTATTTTATTGCAAAAGGACTATAGCTTGTCCCTCGTAAATTAAGAAGAACCGTGCAAAAAAAAAAAAAAAAAAGGGTGGGTTGCTATACCTGTATCTATTTCTCTAACTATATTAATGGCAGTAATGGTATCATTAACTGCTTATTATAGAATTATCAATATCTGATAAGATTTGTTAAAATTTAGCGGCAGCTGTTAATACCCGAATAATGCTAAGCCGATTTATTTTTATATGCGCAGAATCATTGTAGACCAATTTGGCCGTTTAACCAATTGCATACAAGTCGTATATTATTATCGCGCATATCGGTTAACGTATATATATCTCGTAATTGTTTAGTTACCATATTATACATCGAATGGATGTCAATGTGGCTGTGATTTTTATCTAAAAGTATATTTATATGTCATTATATATATTTATTTTATTGTTTGTCAACTTGGAAAAAAAGTACCGATATGCGATAACCAATAGAAATTCGCCAATAGTTTCAATTAAGTAATGGTATGAATATTACATAGCCCATTTGACTAATTAGTTTATCGACAACAATTAAAGTTACAATATTATAATATATGTGGCGCATTGCTATTTAACCGCTACGGAAAATAGAAATAAACAAGGGGCTTCTAGGTGTAGACTAATAACGAATCGTATTATCAATGCAATTACACACATATGCACTTACGTATGATATGTTTATATACATATTGGCGTCTATGCGTATGTTTGTGGCTCATGACACGCTTAAACTCTATACTCAAATAGTAATTTTTGAACAAGCTCCAAGTACTCAGGCCATTTTTAGACACGGGCAACCGGATGTATATAAAACATTATTCCAAATTAGGAGAACCGAAATCATTAAGCGCGGACAACAAACGATTGCATTTGTAATTTACATTTTACATCATTGCTATTGCTCAATGCTTATCCATTTAGCATCAAACTAGGAGCACAGGACTCAACCGAGGACAAAACACAAGCAGCCCAACCAACCATTTAGACCGGGATCAACCGTTACAATACCTCGGCGATAATGTGTTTACTGCCTGTGTCAAATAGAACTAACAGAACATTCTAAAGGTGGAGTTGCATGTATGTTTGGCAATCACTAGCGAGGCTTGTTTGTAAAGGCAAATGGGTACGAAAGTTATTTTTAATTGATTATAAAAGAACTGTAAACAATAATGTAAAATATTATGTATGGGGGATATAAACAAGCCATGTCACTAAATGATAGGAACAGTTTTTGTATAATACTATACCCATTTTTATTATATATTGTATTGCAATTGTATCGAATTATACCACATTGGATTATTGCACCGCATAATTGGTAGTTTAGTTATAGGTTTATAATTGCCATATTAGTTACAGTAAAAATATTCCTCTTTTGCATTAATGGTATTTAATATAACCAATTTAATAAATCGTGGCAATTGTAATGCGTCCAATTATAATCTGACAATAGTCAATGAAAAGACGTAGTTGCATGTAAACCATTCATTTGTGACTGGTTTCTTTTAAATATTTTATCTTGTGGTAACCCCACAATTAACAACCACACACACATACTGCCTATTACCAGCAATCAATGCAGAATATTTCGAAAAGCGGGAAATATACATTACAACAAAGTATTACACGACATCGAATATGTAAACCCATCCACATAGTATGTTGGTTACATTCGATATGTCACATTTAATTACGTTTACAATACTCGCACTATATGCTGTCTTTCTTTTTCTTCTTCTTTTTTTTTCTTCGCTAACGGCTACTCGTTTCTTGAATCTCTTTTGCTCTAGTCAAGATATCTGGGTGCTTCTACAGTGACGCACCTGGCATTTGGATTCACAAATGTCACACTTAATATCACTATACGAGATCGACCAATGACGATAAGGAATCAAGTCCTTGTCTCAAGACAAGGCGACAGAAGATAAGGTGCCAATTGGACCATAACATTAACACCTCCAGAGTATGATGGAAAAATCTAATGGGTGATTATAAACGGGTGTCTTTGTCATACGTATCCGTGATGTATGATATTCTTAGCACATACCAACAATGGAAAAGCAAAAGTGATAATCATGGAGTTGGATATCCGTACTATAAAGACAGGTTAGATGTATGTTTCGGCTTTTGGATTTTGCATTTGTTATTCTTTATTCAAACACAACGCTCAAAATGTCCTTGTTATACTTATTTATATCTCGTAGTCCGACGTTTCTCTCCAGGAAGTCGGACTAAACGTTAGAAGCTCACACGGAAGGTCACACTCAATCCCCCGAAAAGCCGGGTTGTGTTACATTTAAGTATAAGTATACAGGGCATGAGTCAAAGAGATAATAGTTAATCGTCGTAAAGGTAGGAATAAACGCAGACTAGATTAGAACATATTGTTGGTTAATCGGAAAGACTGTAATAGTGAATGAATGAATTGCGGATTTGGGTTGAATGGACAGTCAGAACCGACCAAATGTAGGATTGTGTGTTTCTCATAGCCAGTCATGCATAAATGGACTAGGAAGCCTAAATTTAACACGCGGAGAGTACAATTTGCTTGTTAGAGCATTAATGGTGATAACCGAATAATATGTGATGAAACAACTATAATAATAGCCAGAGATGCTATTGGAATCCAAATATCAAAAATGGCGAACGTTATTTACTAATGGTATCGAAAATGTCTATATTTGTGTGTTAATGCATTACACATTGACGCAATCCAAAATGGTTATCACATATCGATACTATTATCTGAGAATTGTTTTCAACAATACTAACGGTTGTAGATGATTACTGAAAGCGTATGCCCCATTTTTTTAACACGGGCACACAAACCTTGGACCTCGTTTACAATAATACTAATACATGTATTCCAAAATAAACACTGTGGCAACATGATTTATTGTCTGGAAACACGTTATTTAAAAGATACTGATATATTAGAGGTAAAAGGAATGGCATTAAGTTACAGAAATAGTAAAGTTTACTCAATATCGATAACTAATAAGTTCAAGGATGGTTTAGTTTACATCTAACATATAAGCTCAGGAAACATAAACAGGTTAAGGAGTTGGATGCAAAGTCTGTGGCAAAGGACGTTGTGTACGTATTCATCCTCTTTAATGCAATTAAAAAGGTCATTATTCTTGTCGATTTTTCCGCATGAATGCATCGGCTGATTTATTGTTGATATGAACGAGTATTACAAATGAAAACAAATAAGATAAGCGAACAAGTTATAAACACAGAATAAATGTGTTATAAAAAAATTTTTTTTTTTCAATTGTTTCAATCGATAAACGTTGTTTTACAATAAGTTGTATCGTCGGTCAGCCCGGAAATTATATGATTCCGAATTATATACAACCATTAATATGTGCTATTATATTACTTTGTCAATATATTTTAATTTACTATGCAATACAAACTTTAATATTATAATATTAGATAGATGAGCAAGATAAAGGAGAATACATAACGCTATCAGCCGAAGTCCAGAAGTTTGATAAACAAAATCTAGAACGTATCATTTCAAACATAGGCACGAGATAAGCGTGAAAAAAAAAAGCCATGCTTAGTCAACATGACAAACTACGTATGTATTATTATACAACAACTTGCGTGCACATTAACGGTGTTGAATAGACTACATCAAATTGGTATACGTCATGGCAAAGCACAAACGGCTAACTTAATGAATGCGAAGAGCAGAAAAGAATGACAGATATGTATGTAAATGTTAAAACGATAACAAAATACGCAACCTGTCAAGAGATAATAAAAAAGTCTATAAGATAGTTATTTGTGCAAATTAAGAAAGAAAGGAAAAACAAGAGATACCAATAATAGTACAAAATGTAATGCAAAGTAGTGCGTGTCAGAAAAGTCGTTTGGAAGGGAAAAGGAAGACAAAATGCGGGACAAACAATAAATCGAACTGAATCCTTTATCTCAAAAGACTATTGCCACACGAAAGGTACGTATGTTATAGATCCAAGGATAGTTATGTACCTGCGTATACCTGCCCTTATCTAACATATTCTGGTTATGATGATCGTAGCGAATAGTTGACGCATAGAGTGACAGACAACGAGCATGGACTAGGCAGCATACGTGCCGAGAAGTGCGCATCTCGTATAGCTCGCTCTTTGATTCATGTGGGATTTTGTTGGCAGGTTTGTAACTTTTGTTCAATAAATGTAAAATTCAAAGATTTGCGTTATATTAACTGTATGTTGTTTACGTAATGCATTAGTTGCTGTCTAAAATTCCTCGGTGTTTATGCTCACATTCAGGCGTCTTTGCGAACCCGGCTCGAAAGATTGTAGAAGTTTGATGGAATCGGCAAATAAATTAACAAAAATGGTTTGAGATTAGATTCAAGGCAATCTTTTTGTCGTAGAAATCCTTTTTGTTTTTAGAAAATCAAGCAGCGAGAAGTACGGATAAGCCTTAACTATCTTATGTAAGATTTCAAAATGTTTGTACGAGAGACTACATACCTGCATCAATGAATTCATACGTATCACTATGACTACTAATACCATATACATACTTTTAACTGCAAATTAATCATTTGTTCAGATTGTTTTACAAGGTAAAGACATGAATTGCTGTGGCGATGTTGTTACGAAAGTTTAGACATACTAATACTGAAATCGTTGTTTACTTACTAACTACTTTTCATTGTACGTGTACAATAGATTTCTGACAACTGGTGGCAAGATGTGGGCCGGGAGCAGCATAATATTTATACGTAGTATAAAGCGCCTCTAATCCTAATCTTACTTTAGACGCTATATAAATTGAAGTGAACAAGACAGGTGTGTTGTAATGCAAGCTATAATAGACTGTTTTGTAATTTTTACATGTAGTGTTAAATCATCTTGCATTTAAAGGTAAGTGAGCACATTTGCGTAATTAAATACTTTAAGTCTATAATTCTCTATTTTTATTTTTATTTTTTATATCAGCATACGGAAACGTACATTCAAGCTCCTTGGTAAAGTTGATAATCTAACCAGTTTATTACGTAAAAAGCAGGGAAAGTTGGCACATAGTGGCTCCCTTAAATCGTGCGAGATGTTAGCTTCAGTTCAACAGAATCACATAAATTTCTACTAAGTATATCTGGATTGGTGCTGGCAGAATAACAAAATCTTCGGAGCCACTATGTAATATGAATTTGCACCAGTTGACTTGCAGTTAAGTTTTGAATTTGCTGTCTCCTTATATACTGTAACCTCATGTGAATAAGGACTTATCGTGAATACGAACCATAACTTGGTCCGTATAATTGAAATAGGCCTTTATGCGATTATGTAACCAGCGAATATTTGTATTCGTAGAGGAATAAAACAAGACATCTCGTGAACAAAAGCACCTTATATAGTGAGAGATTACTACACTTGTATTAACAAAATAATTGTCAACTAGAATAATTTGTTCAACGGGTTGTTTATCAATATGATAAACTACGAGAACGTGCTACACGCCGCTCTCCTCTTCTAATCCACTTAACCGTTATGATCAAACCCGTGAGTATGGAAAATTTATTTTTCCCTTTATTAGAGATAATAACATTATATAAAATGTTGGGTCAAGACCTTGGTCGGGTTTATAACCTCTTCCATTTTGCATTCTAACTTTGTGATACATCTCTTGTAGAAATAATACCAATTATGATGATATCAATGCCAGATACTGCCCGAAGCGAACGCCGACGTTTAAACACAAAAATGTATTTATCAATCATTGCAGCTTCCTTTCATATGAAATTACGGAATGTCCATTCTACAAGTCGATCACATTGTGCATGAACATAGATAAGTATTTGATTACGGAAAATGTAATGCATTATCAACTTTGTATAACGTATCCTCTCGTGAATAAGGGCCCACCTTCATCATATGGGGGCTCTTATTCACAAGATGTTTGGTTGCGCCTTAAAAACAATGCAAAATGATCTACGAATCGTCACGTAACAATTGTCCACGTTAACTGTATTATTACATAATTACAAACTATATTTCATATTATAAAGTAATATATACGTCAATTGTTGACGTGATAGGGGGGGGGTGAGGGGCAGCTATTTCATAACATTACGGCGATAGCAATTTTTTCATATGAGGGGCCCTTATTCACGATAGTTTACGGTAATGTATCATCATTGCTAATGTCAGAAACACCTTTTCCTTGAAATATTTAACAAAGACTGATAGTCTTTGGCGCGATAAAGGAATGGTTATGTGAGTACCCGACTGCAGTTTGAATAAGGCTAGTGGCTCTCGTTAAACATTTTGTTTTCAAAGTTAATTGTACAGTCACAATCCAGACGTAAGTGGTACGGTTTCCCCGAGAAAAGAGTTGTAGCGTGGATCCTATACGTACGGTCCAAAAGTGGGAGAAGTTTGAGATACGAAACACGTGTACAATAATCAGTTGAATCGAATGACAAGGACATACAATATTAAATTACGCATGTCAGAAAACGTTAGCAGGCATCAAACTGTTGAGGATCTCAACAAGTCTGTTACTTTTTTCTTAATGACGAGACAAATTTTTAACAAATAATTACATAATCAACTTTTCCGTGTCCAACAGTATCAATTATCTTGCGTTAGTTCGTACACTTACGTGAATAAAAATTTTAGTTATCCATCATACCTGCTTAATTGTTGATTAATTTGGTTATCATATTTGAATTAAACCATAATAATAAAAGTTGTTTAGGCTGCTGACGCAAAATAATAATGCACTGGTACAAAGAATCCAGAGCCTTGGCTGTTTGACACTAAGCAAAATCAATGTTTGTCGAGCAAAGCGATATTGGTTTGATAGGGAAGTCTTTGGGTTTTGCAGGTAAAAGTTAATCTTCTTGTCAGTTAGCTAAAGAGAATAAAGCAATATATTAGAAAAAGTGTTTGCTTGGTATTTTATAATACAAATGCATCAATTGCAAAAACATACTACGCCAGCAAGCGCCTCAATATTCCCTCGGGATAACGACACGCATTTAATAATATTCGATAAGTTAATTTCTAAACAATTACCCACTTGTCTTAGTGCGCTGTTTCACTGGGTAATTAATAGTTTGAGACAAACAGTAATTATTTATTGTATTTGGTTTCAGGAGCAATTACAATTATGTTGTTATTTTAGCGTTGGCATAATGAAAAAATGGTTTACTGACATTCTCATATAGCGTGTCATCCATTGTGATGAACGTAAAATATTATATGGTCTGCAGACTTTAAGTATATACCATTATGTTGGCAAGTTGCGTGTATGAGATATCAATATATTGCAGACAGAAAGACCAGTATACATATTGATATCTTAACATTGAAAGTAACCAGTAAGGCAATATCTTGCTCAGCTGCAGTAAGTGTGGTGGTTTTTTAAACAAGTTTGCTTTCGCGTCCCAACCGCCTATTCATAAACTGGTACTAGACAAGTTATTATTACAATAATAAACGCTTTCTTACATTATTTATGCAACCTTTATGGTTATACCAGATGTAATACTAGTAGATTCAGTGCCTTATAGCTTTGATTACAACCTTAACGATATAGCATATAAAGAAAACAAACACGTTTAAACCCTGCCGATAGGCATCTGTGTTAATAGGCAATGAAAAAGAACGAGTCCAAAAATAACAAATGACGTAATGTAAACATAGCTGTAAGTCGGTTATAAATATCCCCAATTACCGTTATAATGCATTTGTACATGCCTAATAATTAAACAAAATATTGTCGCCAATCTATAGGCTGTAAATGATGTGCATATCCAAACACTGCTATATGACAATGTTGATTATGCGTTGATGGTCTCCCCCAGCCTCCTCAACAATTTACTTATTATACATCGCCATTTACATGCATGATTGTTTTTACCTGGCGAGTCAGATGATGCATTGTTTGCCTGCTTCGTCAGATGTACAAGTCAACGCTGGCTTAAGGCAACTGTGTGATAAATTATGCATTATCTTTTGTTAAAAAAAGGCATATGTGCTATTAGTAAACATAGTTATTAATAGTCTTACTATAAATGCATCAATCTATATTCCTTGTTTGGGACCATTACTTTCCCTAGTCTCCTACTTTCATCGGGGTTTCTCATTGCAAACAAATATTAGTGCAATAAAATAAACCATACTCTACAATTACCATTGAATCTTGAACATGATTAGTCACATTTACTGTACTGCGTATCCAACATCACTTGTCGATTGGCCAACAAAGATCATCGTTTCCGATTTAGTAACAAGTACCTTCCGATTAAAGTAATCTGCCTTGCATATCACTACGAACGCGGTATTTATTACCCTAAGGGTTAAGTTTACCCAAAGCATGTCAAACGCCACGTGAGCATTTAGTCATTAGAGCAACAACAATAAATAGAAACAATAGCATTACATGTTTAATTATTATTCGGATTGACATCCTTTCGAATACATTCCAAATATTGCTGCATGCATCCCACGTTCTTATGTATTTGGTATGATTTATTGTCATTGCTCCGCCTGGTTATCGTTTAGAAAATGCCGCATTGTAATAAGCGAAACAGCGCATAAAGTCAGCAAATACCAATGAAGGAAACGCAAATATTTTATTCCTAATGCGTTGTTTAAGCAAGACAATATATGTCAGGTGGTTAATACAGTTTTATTTGTGCTTGTAATAAACCAGTCTATCAATTAAATGTCTCGTTTAGATTACGAATATATTCAATATCGCAAACTCGTTTTGTATAAAACTACGACTCGACTTAGACCTCCACCTCACCCCAATGTCATACCACGTATTTTCATTTCAGAGTTCTCCAACTTTGTCCTCACAATCTTTACCACAGATTGATTTTACCAAACTCCTTCCTATTGCGGAAGACTTAATAACGAATCCAAATTACCACAATCTTAATCCGTTTTTTCTTTTTTCTACGTCTGTGCACAGACTCTACAAGTGTAAATTACCTTGTCATCCGCATGAAACTGCAAGACTCATAAGCTATTGGTGGCATAGCACCATACCTTTCAACATTAAGTCTCAATTTCACCTCTTAGTTTACTCAGCTAAGGAAGGAAACGTATCAACGTCTACAGTCGAGAAAAGGCTTTCCGAAAGTCAACCGTTTCAGATGGGAAAGCAGTATATTTTTGTTACGGACCCGACCGTAAACTTGGCCGTAAAAAAACAAAAAGAGGATGAGGACAATCGCATGTTTTCTCATTATACATTTCTTTGAAGTACTCGCAGCTTTCTGTTCAACTATTTTTTGTTTTCCAAATTTTCCAAATTTTCGTTTTTAGCTCTCGAATTTTTTGTTTCTCGTTTTATTTATTCCTGCTTTCGTTCACTGAATGACAAGCTTCTATGAAATTATAGGGAGGGGACAATTATGGATAAAAACTTTTCAATAATTAAGCACTTTAAGAACAGTATAGTTAATATTACATACAAATTAAGATATTACCAAATTAAATCTTTCATGGAACCTGATACCACAGTAATAAGCACGTTAGTATGGTTATGATTAATAATAGTAAGCATTGACAATGATCACAATTGGTAGCATCGATACGTGACAAGTAACTTATTGAATGAGCATGTCTAATACAGTTTTATTTCGCCTTGTAATCAGTACGGTAGTAAAAAGTTCATTCATATGTATCATGATAAAGCTGTCAACTTTAATATCAACTAAATAGTGTAAATGTCAGTGACTGGTGAGCTTGCACGCTTGTGCTTCTGCAGTTTGTTCTATCCATCGTATTCAAGAAGTCTACAGCCTAAGGAGAGGATTGAACGTTTAACTTACTGTATGCTTCGAAAAAAGTATTTGAATCGACTGCTAACGAATATGTTTAAACGCTGTAGTTGATAATTTGATCTTTACTGATATAATTTGGAAATAGTTAAGATACTAATGGTAATAATAATGAACTCTCAAAAGTATTTGGATTTGCACTAATACTAATGTAGAAAGTTGGATATGGCTGTGTGTTATGACATCAAACTTATTACTTCGATCGATCAACGAATACCAGGTAATAAGCACAGAATGCAATCAAGAAATGCATGATTGCTATTGTCTACATAAAGATACACGGAGGATAATTTTATAAATATTGTCACGGCTGATGCTGAAACTAACCAATGGGATTGGAGAATAGGATCTGAACAACCAACGAAAGATCATTGTTTCAGCTTCAGCCGGATTTCAGCATCAGCTCCCACAATTAACTAAAGCCTTCTGAATAAATTTGATATCAACACATTGTTTGCTCTATTTATCTGTGCTATTCTTGCAGACCTGGAACCAGAGACTTTCTATTATAATCAAGGTTGCCTTCAACTTTTCCGCATTATTAACAGTACATAGTGAAGCTCGATAAGTCGGACACGACTGGCTGGGCATGGTTATCCGACTTATCAAGGAATCCGACCTATCGAAAGGATTTTGATATGAAAAAAGAAAAGGGCAGAGAGATTTTGTCCGACTTATTGAGTTTCTGACTTATCGAGTTTCACTGTGTATGTGCTTATCGGTATGAGATGCAATCTAACACTTACCATATAGCAGCATAAATATAAATAAATTGTCAATGCTGAAATACTTTGCCAATTTCCGGTTACCGGAAGAATGCGTCTTCTACCAGCAGTGTTTTGCGTAAAGTGCATTATAATTGTTCTGCTTTATATTATATACTCAGTATTATTCTCATTTCGTTCTTCCAGTTATTATAAATTATGGTGTAAAAACAGAATTGATATTGATATGATATAAATACTTCTAAAACTCTTCCCCTTATGTTCGTTTTCGGCGCAATGGCATTATGAATAAGAAAATGGCAGTTTGATACAATCTGGATGTTAAACCATCCGAGCGACTCGTTGAATTCTGCGATCTAATTTATGAGAATGATTAGCTACGTTATAATCTTTCTGGTAATAATTTATTGCTCTAGACTACGATCAGAAATACACAAAATACACGGAATCTGCATTTATATTGTACCTTGTCATACCCTTCTCCTGTGCGGTTCACCATACATATAACTAAATGTTGGGTTCACGGACCAACAAAATTAAAGTCATCAAGTAATAAAAACAGTTGGATTGTAAAACTACTTCTCAGAGATGGAAACTGCAAACTTGTGATTATAGCAGACTCCGCTTGAGGGGATAGCGCTAGGCCTCCTCCGATATTCTGAAAGAGGCGTTTCACCCGAGCGCATGTAGACGAGAATTTTTCTTTACGTATTGCCTATATAAGCAACTGTTAATGGAAAGAGAAGCGTTGATAATAATTTGATCGACAAAATTATTTGAATTCACAAATCTTGAATGTCCCATTTGAGAGTAATGAAGTCCAATTCGTACTAGAAAGATCCGTACCACAAAAAAAGAGTAGACAGTCTACTGGAGAGGCAACAATATATCTTGGTTATCTATTCGCGCTTATAGTCAACGTGTCTCTATACCAAGTATATGTTAGGCATCCACAAATCATGCCATAGATAATCTACTTTTGTGAAATTATTACCTCATGCTCCGTAATTAAATAAATAGAAACGCGCAAAAGTGTCTGAAGAAAAGCTTATTTTATCTGCCGATGAGTCTTGGTTCACATACTGTATAGAGCCAATAATCAGCGTATAAGAGACTCTGCGATCGGTAATAGCCCTAGCACAAAAAGAATTGACTTGTGAGCGAGGCATTAAAAAAACTTTTCTTTTGGCAGATAAGATTTTCGTTTAGTCTTGTTATTCTTGATAAAAATGGTAGTGATATGGACGACCGTCAGTCGAGAGTGTCTTGAATGGATATAAAAATGCATCACATTATATTCAACAACAAGAAAACTCATCAAATTATCAATAAAGCAGTTCGAAAGTAGACAAAAAAAGTTACCTGATACCAAATAATTACTAAAGCCTCTTTGCTATTCAACTATTACCATTATCAATCGAATATCAATACCAATAACGTCACTTGCATCCAGCCAACATCAAATTTATTTTAAATAAACCGACTTTTTATCGTGGTAAAAAAACGACCCGCAAAAAGCTAGTATTAGGTTAAGGACAAGATATTGTACAGTTATTGATAGATAGAAGCTATTCACGCCTAAAAATTCTTATTGTCAGTCGAGCTTTGTAAAAATTACATAGTCGAACATTCAAACTTATTTATGACACAAGATAAAGGTGTAATTACCCCCACTTATCTGTTAAGCAATAAGGAAACGTAGCCTCTGGGAACGATGAAAAGCGTTAGGGCCAATTCCCGGAATAAAATTGTCTTTGAGAAATGCAATGAAGGCGCCGACATGAAGGGGTTGATATAGCAGAGAGCAATAAGGCTGAAGTTGTCAAAGTATACGAAGCTGTGATGAACAAAACAGATAATGACTTGCCGAATATCTTCATAATAAAAACAGTTTTTGGGCAACAGATTACCTCTCACCGTTGTTAACAAAGTTCAATAAAGCAATGGTTGTAGTTATAACAATGTGATAAAACTTTTACTAATAGAGGTTAAAGCAGTATAGTTAATATGATAACTTCAAACGCGATCGTATAATTGCATTAGTGACAAAGAGTGAAGCTCAACATTTTCCTGCAAACCTAATCAAACTATAAAGCTCCTGGTTAAAGTCTGTTCTTTTTCTCTCTTTCTTTCTTTCTTTCTTTTTTTTGCGCCATTCCTACTTGTTTAACCGTTATTATTATTTCTATCGATCAGAATGTGTTGATGTACTGGCGTAACAGAAAAAAAAAGCAAACCAACAATATATAATGCATACTATATGGTTTATTTTAAGAAGCTAACGGAAAATAATAACAACTTTATTTAGACTACTAATCTTATGGGCGTTTTTTGTTGGCTTTAGAATATGGCAAAAAAAAAGTCTGTGAAAAATTATCTTATAGTAGCATGCAAATTGGCGTGTTATACTGATTACTTCTTAGGACAATGAGACAATACTATAAACGAGATGGAATTCTTAAAAATGCACCATTCTTTTTTTGGCAATTTACAAAGGCGTGAGTGACCACTAATTGTATCATTATCCCAATGCAAGCATTTTGGAGCACAGTTGCTGCACAAAATTTTGGTATTTAAACTCTTTATATTAAATATACAAATTTGTTGGTATTACATTAAACCAACTGGCAAAAGCAATGCTTCCATGCTCAATTGTTGCCGTTCACACAGTGCTGTACGGTCAAATTAAATTAACAGCAATGAACTATATACTACACAGCAGGCACTTGTTGAAATCGTATTATGCTATTTCACTCCATTTTACAAACTTCGCTGTTTAACAGTGTTGTTATTGATTCTTAATTTAGTACTTCTCCGTGGCTTTGTATGCATCGACTATGCATTGTGACGTTATTATTATACCCATTAGCTTTTTTATAAAAAAATTTTTTTTTATTTTTTTTAGAACTTTATAACAATAAACTGTTGTGTATGGAAACACAATTTATCAACGGTTTAAGTTTTTTTTTGTGCTTGTCCCAAAATCTCAAAACTATTTGACCCCTTAAGGAGGGTCGAGCGTTACACACGTAAGTCTAATGTCTCTTGTCCAAAAAACGCATATTGGTTTGGCTTTATGTTTTCAATGTCCTCAACTGTTTTAACAATCTGGGTGTGTTTGAAGAACCATCAAAATAGTGCAAAATGAATATAATATATGATTGAAACACACATTTCATTGCCAATCCTTTTATGGCGGCCGTCAAGTAGTATAACGTATTAATCGATTATTACTGTATTTTTAATTATTCTGTGTATCAGCATATCATATCAGTTTAATTTAAAGTTAACAATTAGAGAAATTTCAAGTTTGTTAAAGAGAAAATTTGCAAATTTGATGCGTTGAATTAAATGGTTACGTCACGCTAAATTCTAACTTTATTGATAACAACATAACACTTTTTAAAGCAAATGCTAGTGCTAGTTTCTTGAAGTGTAAATAATTTACAACACTGGATAAAGTAATACTATCAAAAAATGCAATATTTTCGTACAGATTTCTATTAATATTAATGGTTTTGTTGAATATCAACAATTGGGACTACTTGTTTCGACTCTATTGGATGGTTTGTATATTGCGTGTTGATCTAAATTGGCAAAGTCATCAGCCATTGCTAATGCGTAGCGTTAAAATGCTTAGTCAATAGAAGAAGGACAATCCAACCAGAAACAATGTTATATTATATTGTTATAAAGTATAATTTTGTTAGCACGTTAAATTTACTGTAGAATATCTCGACTCGTATATGCACGTATGTCAGTTCCAAGAGTTTGACAACTCAATTGAGCTCGTAATATTCTCCACCTTGTGTCTGGTCAAAAAAGTTGGGTGATATAGTTGTCAGCATATCTAAAATAGTATTTTGCTAAACCTTAACAAATATCATACTTTCTTTGTTTGGAAAATTTAACATTCAGTCGTTCTTGATTGGAACGTCAGATATTCCGTTTACATTTGCGATAAGAATCAAACGCTGCTCTATATTATATAGTCAAACAATATTATTGACTGAAAGCGTATTGTTTAGATGTCTTGCAATAATACCGAGAATATACTGGACTGAGTTACTATAATTGAGAAAATACATAATTACCATAAACTGGGACTTAATTTCTATTATGTGTAATTTGTATCCTGATTATGCACACTATCCCGTATGAAGCTAATATAAAGGAGAGATAGTCGAATATCCCATCCCATAAGAATCCAGGTAAGTGTGGACACATTTACCCGAAAACATATTTGGCGATAAAAATTTTAGTTAATAGAATAATAATGAACAACATTTGAGTATTACGTACATATTACAGGCGGCTTACACAGATAGAAAACATACGCAAACGAACTTTCAATGCTTACGGGCTGTATGCATATGCATAAGTAACATATTCAACTACTAACTTTGGTATATTTACACTAGTGTGTGTATACCTATGTATGTATTATGTAAACTTACACACTACATTATCGGGTTAATTTATTCTTATATTTGAACTCGCTTCCAAAACAATATCGACATTACATAACTTTACAGACATCGTATAACTACATGTTTTTTACCGCCGCAATTGACAACGTGGTGGCAGGTATATACACTCAGTGGACAAAGTATTGGCAGTTTTGCCAATCAATTAGTAAACCATATGAAAAATTCCTTTTTTTGTTTTTTTTTCTTTTCAAAATCTCTATTGTCCGTACGTACTATGTAAGTCGATGTAATTTTTGTATCAGTTCGAAGCTAATTAATCGTTCTTTTTGAAAAAATAACGTGAAATTTAAATAGTTGCTGTAATGAAAGAGCGTTGCGGTATCTATGTTACATATATGAAAATGTATGAACAACATATGTATAAGAAAACTGAGTATATTATTTACTTTTTTTTCGAAAATACAATCAATTAACTTCAAAACGGTATAAATACGTGGGCGACAGAGATGTTAGGTTTTCATATGCTCTACTAATTGATCGACAAAAATTGCCAATACTTTTTTGGCCAGTGGGTGTAGTATCATTCCAAATTGGGCATGTTGTGTGACTATATAAATGTGTCGTTATGTGTGCAATATTCCGATATATAGTCATAATAACGGGTTTTGATTGTTTTTTAAAAGTACAATTATTTGTTACACTGCCGATCTGTACCGGATATTCGTTATTAAGCAAGTATCGAGAAACGCACTTTTGACCGAAGGTATCAGAAGCCCAAATTTTCTACTAAAAAGAGCGCTTGGTACTTATAATTAAAACATACATAGAGGGTTTTATTATCTTAGCACATAGTTTAAACGCTCTCCCCCGTGGAGAGTTTAGCCGTATAAAATGCTCGAATGCATTTCCACCGACGGAGTTGCGAAAGTACACGATTTGGGGCCCGACGAAACGAAGGTAATAGGCATATATTTTTCTCTTTTGAGCATATAACAAATATGGGAGCTGTTGAATGAGTGTTCTGTCGATTCATGCGGCAAGCGAATAAAAATGAATTAGTAACAAATATTAACAAGATACACACGATAGGTTATTATGATGCAAAATTTACTTCAAAGCATAATAATATTGCGAAATTATGTACTGTCCGTAAAAACAACGAGCGAGCGAACGAACGAACGAACGACGAATTGGCCCAAGAGACAGCGCTGTTCCTCGTCACAAGCTTATATCTTTTTTTTCCACAACAGAAGGTTTCCAAATTGTGATCCGAGTATGCACGTTAGCTGCTTGCATTGCCGAATATCTTTGTTTTTAGCAAAAACTTTGACAGCGTTATATAGGTCGTCCGACCAAAGAACCAGGGTAAACTTGAATTCGCATTCAAGAGTACATTAACGATGAAAAGTAATGTGCATTCAAGCTATACCAAAATTTTTTTTTCTAAAACTGCATTATTGCACACTGCTATATACTCGGTATAAAAGAGGTAAAAACAACAGTTTTTAAGTAACGTTCTATTATTGTTAATATGTTATAACATTAAATAATTAGACTTTCTTGTGTTTATTATGGTTATCAATTAATTATTAATTGTATAAAGACAGCTTCCAATGGTGCTTTACTAATCGTTAAATTACTGTCCAATTAATAATACCTTGTCAATTAAAATTACCGAAACAATAACAAAAATGAAGCATTATATGTAATGGACGTAACACAGCCTCTGAAGAATGTCAAACCTTTTTCTATTATGTGTGGTACTTTGTGTTAAAAATCACATTCCTTGGCGCGAAGCTGCACCAATTGCAAATTCACTGCGTGTCGATTAGCACTTGCGTTTGTTGTTTTTACTAAATAGAGGCTTCATTGCGAATGTTTAATGCAAAATTCATGGTAGTACAATGTCGTCTTAATTCACAATTGACGATTGTTTTATAGAATGCACAAGAACAAACGGTTACCAAATGTGTCATGGTAAGCTAATATTAGATTGGCTTAAAATTATTGCAGTAAGCTCTGCTATCAAATAAGGCCTTTTGCTATTAGAACAATATTATGTATGGCAAATCTTATCAACACTGGAAAAAACAAAAGAAATTCTGTGCATAAGTATTTTGTCAATCGATATATAATTGGCACGATAGTAATTTTCAATCTTGCGATATCTATTATTCATAGGTTTATAAGTTTAAAATTACAATAAAGAACAATATATGTCATTGTAATTTCAAACTTTATTTGGACATACAAACGCGTAATTGTTGTGGAACATTCTGTGCTGTATTCCACACATCAGCAGTCAATTGGCGTTGTAGACAATAACGGAAAGATAAGCAAGGCCCGACTTTGGGCGTCAGGGGACGGCCAAATTAGTATATGAGGCGTAATATAATGCACAATGAAGGGTTGACATCTTTGGGGTTGATTAAGCGTGCAAAGCAATTAAAATGGTCGAAAACAGTCCAGAAAAAGGTTTCTATAATAAAAAAGAAGAAGTATTAGCTGGAGAGGTGTCGAAAAGACAAGCGCTATTCTGGTCTGGAGGAATTTTAATTCAAATTTTGAATTATCAAAGTTTTCAGATACTAGTTATCAAAAAAAAAAAAAATTTTTTTTTTGTCAATGAACGCAATTTATTTGTTACACGTGCATACACTGTTTCAAAGTAATTGCAAACTTTATCACCAAGATATATAGCCTTGTGGGAGATTTTGAAATACAATCAATATTCGCAATAAATACAAACAGTAAAAGGAGTTCCGAAAAAACTTCTTTAATCAAATTCGTAATCATTTATGTCGTCAAGTTTATGTATCAGTCTTATGTCACGTGAATCTATAATATGTTAAAGTTTTATTCTGTTTCTATTGTTCAATGGCGTACCGCTTTGACTCTTCATCTCTCTGTTAAAGTCACATTTGCCAATTTAAAATTAGAACCGGAAAAAATTACGGTAAATAAAAAGATAAAAATTTTATCAATAGCGAAAAGCATAATGAACTGTTGGTTAATTCATGAATTCTTTTCTGTCAAGAAGCAAACATTAAAAAGCTCTATTGAGCAAAACCTGTTTGAAGCGTCGTGTGACACAGACGATATTCCCACGCAACCGTCAGCTGATGAGCCTGTTCAAAATAGATAAAAAAAAATTTTTTTTAGACATATCTTTTCATTCAAGAAGCTTTGCTATCTACCAATTAATTATTCCAAGCCGTACTAATGTCTGATACCTGCATAATTACCTGTAGCATTGTCAAGTTTAGGAATCGACAGTAAACTTGCTTGAAGGTCCAAGGTCATTTTCAAATTTACTTAACTGGTCTCTGCCTCGCCATGCTCTACCTACACCTTTAGCGTTCAATCGTAGGTCTAACCGATAAATTCCTTGCCATGTTCACGGGGCTGCCGAAGAAGAACAAATTTTCTTGATCGTAGCATTGAAAAGCCAACAGTCAAGAGTAGATGGAAGAGTGTCGATGATAAATAACGCTCTTACGTTATTCAATATTATGCCTTAAATGGTATACTGGTTTGATCTGTGTCAGTTATACTCCGAGCATTACCAGTATCGAAGGATTGTTGTTTGAGACTGTTATATAATAATCCAAACCTGATATAAATAAACACCCAAAAGTAAATATAAGTCTTTGTTATATTTACGACGCCAATAGATCTTTAACCGTCTATTTTTTGTTAATATATACACGCATCGGGCGTCTTTCGTCCAGCATGACAGACAAGTAAAAAATATATACACCGCTGCCCATTGCTTCAGGTATATATATATTATATTAAAATCCATTCTGTTTTCGCAATAGTCGACCACAAGATTCTGAACTTAACGTAAACAAAGTTTATTCGAACCTTACGAGTTGACTTGCTGGAAACGTGTAGCAAGTGTTGGATTGGGAGCATGCAGGAATATGCGGGGGAGAAATGTATGCCGGAGGGAATGTTAACGAGTACGTGCTCCGGTGTACGTTCTCCGGTATCTTGTATTGGGAAAGGCGTTTCCCAGAAAAATACTAACGTTTTCAAGGTATAATGTTATAATGTTTGGTTTTCGGAACAAACCGGAGACGTATTTCAGCAAACAACCTCCTTTTCTTCAAGGGGCAATCCTTTTTTTAGGGCCCATTAAATGTTACAAAATAAGAAGTGTGGGAAATTTTCGTCATCCAGGAATCTCACGATCATGATTTCAACGTTCAAGGGTAATCTAGACTACTTCAAAGTTTCCTATTTTTAACTACGTAGCTCTGACTAGCACATTTAATAATTTCGAACCGTAATTAGCCAATGATTGTATATTAGCACGCTGACCGAAATCAAAAGCATCGCGGCAAGTATGAAAAAGTTTAATGCGATGAAGTTGGAGACTACTGTCAAATTTGACAGAATAGAAGATGCTATATAATAACTAAGTATTCTTAACGCGTGCAATATTTGAATAATGCTTCTAAAGCATGCGATGAGATTGAGTCCTGTTCCTTCTGATGCTATTCTAAACTTGTACACTTTCCCACCGTAATGGAACAAATGAACTTATTGACATTCAAACTTATAATTTAAATAAACCTGCTATGAATTTCCATAGACCCACGTCACTGGAAATCTAATGTAAAGAAACATTGAAAACAGTCATAATCACGTTTGTTTCTGCTAAAACTGGCTAGAATTACCTTTTAATAAATTAAACATGTCATTTATTCGTAAAATCGCCAACTAGACTGGGCCGTATTGGAAACCTCTTTGCGTTGTGACTTGGTATTTATCCAAATTCAAATTAAGCCTTCTGTTGAACACGTGGAGGAACAAATAGAAAAAAAGATGTTCCAACATATAAATAGTCCTTGACGCATTCTAACACAGTTTACGTATTATTTTGGAACACCCTCCAACACTAATATGTATTAAAGTGGAGACGTCATCATACTGCTACGTGACACACACGCTTCAATAGCCCTTATCTTGAGGAACGAATTCATAAGGTACCGTCAAGATTATGAAGGTTTTGACGTTGAAGATAGCATTTCGATACTGTCTGGCTTCATATTAAACAAGAAGTAAGTATATGTATAAAACATATTGTAAAAGAATGGGAGAGAACGAGCCGGCGAGTCGGTGAATGGGTAAATGAGGTTAGTGGGATAGTTGGAATCTATGATATGTCAGTTGACATCGATAGTTGGAATCTATGATATGTCAGTTGACATCGATAGTTGGCGTCTCCCTCGACAAAATTAAACAACGAAGTTGAAATGAAGGGATTAAAAAATCGATTTCTAGCATATCGATGTAAGAATGCTTGACTGTGTTATTAGTTTTAAGGTTAATTGATTGTTCATAATTCATCAGAGATGAACGCGAAAGGGAGATCCAAGAAGCACCCTTTCTCTTCGCAATTCCTGGTAGTTGCGAATCACAAATATTCTTATAGAGCAGCTTCAGCAACTGCATCATGTAATCTTTTCGTGGTAAAATATGAGGTGCGCAGCCTGCAATAATTTCAAATTTCCGCGGTGGTTGCACACAATTACAAATTTGTTAGAGAACCCGGTTATAGGCTGTGCTCCCAAGAGTTCCATTTATTACAGCACAAACGGTTTTTCGCATTTCGATAATCCATTAACAAACGTTTCATTATCATAACTTAATCGCTTTGTGAAAGTTCTAATCTCACCCCTAGGTGTTGCCGCCGAATTTCTATATTTCAGTTCTTGTCAAACAGCCAACTTGTATCAGAACAATCCTATCATTATCAATGTTAAAGTTTATCACATGTTAGGCATGCTATATGTCGATGGGTTATCTTAAATGAACAACATATCAGTTCAATATTCGTTGGTTTCTTGTACATTTTTAGGGAACTGATCTTTGGCATTTTTGATAATATCAAAGAAACAGTCATAATAGCACTCTGATATGGAAATTACATAATGGTGCGCCTGAACAATCGATATGAATTCTGTATTGACTATACAAATAATTTGCATGCATATTTGTTACTACTAGATCGGAAGTGTAAATAGCCGATGCGGTATATTGCACTTACTATGTCAAAAGTTTAAGTTGGTAGGCGTATTATTCAGGAGTTCGCAATCTGTTGTACCACGTGTGCTACAGTTTTACGAGATGTTGTGCAATGTAGAGGGAACACGAGCAATTACATCATCAAATGATTATGATATATTAGATAACGCAAGATTGATTGACGGTCTGCGGTTAAAACGTTTGACTCATTCATCAGGATAGTTTGTGAACCACAGATTTGGTTAGTCAGACGCAAATTATTCCTGGGTCCTTTCTCCTAACGGAAGACAGCAGCGAGGAATTTTCTACTGGGGGCGACGCTATATATTACAAATATGCAGTTTTAGGAGGAGGGACAAATCATTGCACAAACTTTGCTAGGAATGGTTAGCTGTAATGTGTCTGCATCCACGTCCTCACATCTTATCGAGAGGTCAGCTATCCAGATCCCTCCACAAATATTCTTCCTGCGAGATGAGATACTTTTAACAAGTTTGCGAGTTCTACTGTAATTTTCATGCTTGATCATGAATAACAGCATAATAAAACTTTTGATCTATTCGATGCAATACGTTTTTCTCGATTGTTGGAGAGTTTATAAATCAACTATCTTGAAAGGTTTTCAAGTCTTGTTCTCATAAAATAAATGTAAAACTTTTATCCATAGTAATTAATACTTTTTTGGCAAAACAATACCACCATACAAGCTTTATTAAGTGCATATTTATTTTGTCAATCAAGATTTGTACAGGACTATGCTATCTTTTCGTACACGCTAGAATCGTACTATTGGTCACATTATTGCGAATAGTAGAGGTCAGTTCTATATACACGTAATATCTCGCTACAATTCAAAACATAAAGTTGAACAGATGGCTTACTTAGTTTGTTGCCAATAAATTCAACGCGAAAAATATACGTTTAAGTGAAGTATGAAACTTATAATCGAACGTTTAGTTTACGGGTCTGAATGAGAAAACTCATTAAGATGGGTGCTAATACTCTTCACGAAAAACTGGATAAGTGAACCCGATAATTACGGTCACTCGAAGAGTAGGCTATATTAACTTAGACATGCTAGATGTTATCATGCTTGTTCAATTTTTTTAGCCAAATGAAATTTCATCAGAACGTTAAGATTCGTCTCACACGACACAACAAAATCAACAACAAACAATATTATTATTATCTGCGAACCTCATTGGTTTACGATATCTTGATTAAACCCCTGTTCGACCCACTCCTGAGAGCTGACACATTATTTCATAAAAATAACTCGATCTGACCAATTGATTGGTACTGCTGTAGGATATATTTGGTCATAACGGGACCCAAGAAATAGATAATATCTACACGTGAAAATCCCGAAATTCTTGGGCAGAGTACACAAACAAGATGATCGGGACACACTTCTACACAATCCCAGAATTGGAATTGCAAAAAACCCCCCGCCTTCTCCCATCGATGGACCCGTAGAAATTAAGATTCGATTTTCAACTTTGAAGTACGTGTATAAGAGTTTGTGGTGAAGTTTGAACAATGATGTTCCAACCCCAAATTTGGTGACAACTAAAGCGGAGTGGATCTGTAAAAAAAAAAGTAGATATTATCCATTTCAATTGCTTGATTTTTTAATCTGCAACGCTGCAACTCTGGATATAATTTTTAGAAGGAAAAGAATATGTTTAATTTATCCGGCTTATTTGATTAGAACTGCCGAGAAAACTTGAGCATTTTTAATAGCGATGCTGAGACATTAATATTGTCAAAAAGCAGAACCGAGTTATTGATTATTATTGTTGCACAATTATTGTGTGAGTCTAGAATGTTTTGTATAGAATGTATTGTGCAACTGTAACGATACAATTTGTCTTCATATCCTGCCTTTTTTTGTATTGTATTTCACGAAATTTGAATACTATTGTCACTAAAACTGAATATCAAAATAACTTTATTATCACTTAAGTAGTACATGGATATTTGTTCAAAACCACACTCGAACTAACGTCCATATTAAGCAATTCTGTACAGTTTGTCTCTACATCATAGTACAAGATACACGAGTGACGATCCTAATTAATAATGTAAAATAACTTGGCGGGAACCAAATTTATAATTCGTAATGAAATGCCGATTTTCCCCTCTTTTTACACATTCTCCAAAAACGCTGATAAAATAGTAACAGATGTATAACTATTTACAGTGAATAAAATAGTATTATCAAGTTGAGAGTTTTGACAGATCATTAGATGGAATTACGAATAATCTTGAATCAGTTAAATCTACCGATCTTTTGTTTGATAGTACAAGTTATCTCGTCATTTCTTTATTTCCCATTGGCATAGAATTTGGAACTGTGTTTCTCTCTTTCAAGCCGGAATTCTATTGTGCAATGTAAGCAGTTTCATTTATAGATACAGCTGCACGACGAAGCCAAACATTGTTTATTAAGTAGAATAGGAAGGCACAATGAAAACAATACCATAAATATGTTATTCTGGTGATCACATTCCAATAAAAAACAGTCTTATTTTATGCGACAAATGATGATTGATTTTGTTAAACTGCAATTTTTATTGTGGTATTATAAACAATGAAATTGATTTACGATAAGCTTGCATATACATATCAAATTGTTTACTATCGTTAATATGCACTTCCCTGATACACAAATATCTACCAAATATTTATATCTGACTTTTCATTCATTTATCCGAATCCCTCATTCAACATTCCTCCATCAAGTGAACTAACTTTATACTATCACTAAATAATCTTTGATATGGGCCATCGCTTATCCAAACAAAACGAAAAAAATCACCAGTTGCCAGCAAGGAAGGGTTCCTTAAAACCGGAAAACGGGAGTAAATATGTTGATTGCACTAATCACAACTATTTCGAACCTCTAGATGATGAGGTAGAGATGAACAGACCGTGAATAGTGAAATTAAGGATACGTAAACGGATATCTGAGTGTATTTTATTATTTGATTATTAGGAACTTCACCGGCTACAAGCACAACACTTTCTTTTACGACTTATTCAACATGGTAACTTCAATGTTCCATTGAAGAAAACATTGTCCTTAGGGAACACCAAAGTACTCGATGTCGGGTAAGCGTTGAGCCGAAGAAATTAATAAATAATTAACAAGTAATCAATCAATTATTAAATCAATTAACCATTAATAATTAATCAACGTAGGTGTGGGTAAGTATCGTACCTCCAGTCGTACAGAATCACCCAATGTCGTTACACTTTGACTTATTTTTACACTTAAACTTACCAGCTCAGGCACTTGGATCCTTGATATGGCGACTGATTACCCACAATCATCATTTACTGGCTTGGACATGTCAACACTCTTTCCCACCCAAATACGTCCAGTCAACGTCTCATTCATTCAACAAAACGTACTTGAAGGATTAGCCGCAAGCGACAACACGTTTGATTTCATACACCAGCGATTTCTTTCTGGAAGTTTCACTACCAGCCAGTGGGAGAAAATAGTAATTCCCGAGTTGACACGAGTAGTGAAACATGAAGGATGGATAGAATTAGTGGAGAATGATGCAATGTTAGAAAATGTTGGAACGGTCGGAAAGAGACTGTGCGATGGATGTAAGTATGTGATACGGAAAGGGATTATGTTTGGTTACACATGACTAACAAACCAATAATTTCAGTGATTCAAGTATTCCAAAAGAGAAACATGGATGGAATGATAGCGAAACGATTGCCATCAATTCTCGAGTCAACCAACATGTATTCAGAAATTTCAAAAGTCGAGACTGAAGTTCCGCTTGGTAAATGGGCAGGTGATATTGGGTTACTAGTAAGTATAATGACATACGGCAAGCTAATATACGCAACACAGCGAAGCTATACTCATTTACTGCACGTATCTTATAGGCCCTGAAAGACATGACAGCATTCTTTTCGGCCATTAAACATCAAATGGTAGAAGAAATGCAGATATCATTCTCCGAATTCGATGGATTGTTAGCTGAATTTACTCAAGAGGTTGAGGAGTTTAAAACAATACGAAGAATTCATTGCATATACGCCAAAAAATCGCACGTCGCATGAAGAGGAGGAAGACGTGTTGTCGATGCGGAGTATTTAATGTATATCACTTTTTAAGTGATACTATCGACACTTAATTATACACTCTTTGTGAATTTAATGTACAAATATCATGGATGATTTCCAAGTAAGGCATGTAAACACAACTATAACCAAAAAGAAACAAAAAAAACCATTATTAGTAAAAGAACTCACTACGAAACTTGTTATTATGCCGTACTTGAGCATGTCTGTAATTACAACCAATAAATTTATTAACATATGACTGTGGTAACGTTGAGGCCGCAGGTAAGGCTATTCTGTCAAAGATCGCATTCCCCAATCTTGTGGCACTTCTCAGGGTCACCTGATTTCACGTCATTTGTCTGGACAATCTATAATAAGTCTTGTTTGTTGTACAAATAAGAATAGTATAGAACAATGTGTCTTTGTGCATGTGCATTATTGTGCATGCAAGTTTGCATGAACTAAAAAAATATTTTGGTTTACGAACTCGGTTTTCGAGTCACTTTCCTAATGATATTCACGGTTATCATAAAAATATAGATATCATGAGTATGTAAAGGTATCTAAACAGGCCCTACTATCATATCCGTAGCCACACGTGCTTCTTTCTAAAATAATGCTTCTAAAATTAGCTAAACTGACCGTCCCATGATAATGCATAAATAAGCATTTTAATAATGATGTATGAATTAAAGTTCAACGAATTTGATTAGTCTTTTTTTTTCACGTGGGCAGTGAAAGATTATGTCGTTGACAAAGTCACCATTCTAAAGCCTGGCATATAGCAATTGAAGCATATTATATAAGCAAAGGTAGAGTAATTTCCGCAGCTTAATCTGATAGCCGTTTGGCATTGGAGGAGCCAGTCGCTTAGATTTAATGGCTTATTATATACCCGCCGTTCGATAATGACTAGCGGTTTCGAACTTGGGTTTTTACTGGAAGTTCTATAACACTCAAAGATGATAGTTGTCGGTTAATTCCTTGTAATAGACTTCTCTGGGCGAATAGTGCTACCACTCCGTAGGAGGCACCGATATTTGCAACGTGCCATTGATAACCATTCCTAATGATGTTGACATAATGGTAACGAAGGTATTCATACAAGTTATTATCGGGTGAAGTTGTGCTTGGACATAACTAGTCTAAATCGAATGTGCGAAGGCGACAATTGTGTTGTCATGTATAATTATTGTTATCAAGTATAATATGTTTATCTTTTTTAATTAACGTCCTTCTCTATTAGTGATGAAGACATCTGTCGATGCGAGCCAGAATCTTTAGCAGTCAAATTGACTTACGCCATCGCAATTTAAAATGCTTGGCGTTAGTGCAAAAATCTGTGGGCTGGTAAATACATGTAGCGATCGATCGATCGATCAGTTCAAGTGCTAGCTTTAGTTTATATTAATATATATTCATTGTTTACACTATTGTTTCAATCAAAATTATTCCCGTTCATTAAACAACTGACCACATAGACACGAACTTTCAAAAGGAGATTCGTCGAAAAGATTGACAAAGATGGACTAGACTTTACAGCGAGACATCGACGGCAAAACAAACTACTTTTTCGAAGGTAAGGTTCGACATTTGTGCAATCAGCTTAAGCAGTCTCCTGATGAAGAGATTTAAAAGGACCTGTAGAGAAAGAAGGGATTATGTTAACCACATTGACAATTTATAATTACTCTTCCAGACGATATCAACCAGCACCATACGGATGTTACGTTGTGTCAACACGCTCTATGCTCACCGAACGTCCATAACAATTGCTGTGCTATCAAAGACAATAGTCAAAGATCTTCTGATGGTTACAGAACGGCTCCAAGCAGATAGAACTGAGCAAGTCTACATGTGAACTTGAAACTGGTTTATTATGATGAAGAAATAAACTATGTCTAATGCGCACATAAGAGTGACAACCACAATTGATCTAATATTAAACATTAGCTTGGAAATATTAAGATGTAAGTATTGTTTAACAATGAATGCGTAGCATCAGTATTATTAACACATGTATTGGTGGACGAAACTTAAAATTTCCTAAAATGCTATCAATAGCTGTCAAATTGATTGATAAACTAACCGAGTTCATCACTCCAATACTGTAGATATAAGCAAAATGAATCTCACTTTGAAGATACGGAAATGGATGTAAAAGAAGGATCAGTACTGCGATTTAGAGAACAAAACGTACGTTCATGGCCCCCAATAAGTGTGTTGGTACAACGTTGATAAAAGTTTTATGTCGAAGATTGCAACACATAACAATAATAACACAAGTGACTAACGTATTTATTCCAAACGCAGGTTATTATTGCAGTTGGATGCGGAAAAAGAAATGAAAATATTCGAGAGCCTAATATGAATATTAAACGTTGCATTTAATGTGCTGCCATCTTTATCCGTCGATAACTCGGAAGACGTACCTACCTGGACTTGCTGCTAACTTCAGGGAAAGTATTGAAAGGGAACTAAGAAGATTTAATTCAGGTATACGATGCTCAAGAACTTGTATCTACGTTTTCTTCTGAAATCTAACATTTAGTGTTCGACGAACCCACTGAAACAAATAGAAGGTCTGCGTTTGAAGTTTGAATATTGCAAGTTTTTAACGTTCGGGAGTTGAGACCGTTTTAATCAAATTTATGTTTGAATGTGAAGGGCGTCTGCTGGAATATATCACATCTCTTCCTCACTTGTGTTCTCTATGCTTTTTGAGGTTAGTCCACGTTCTGATGGGTTGCAATCATTTCACCGCACCAACGTTAGTTCGAATTTATCCTTTTTCGGTAGTTGATTGTTGGTGAGATGTACTGTCGGTGAAATGGTTCTGATTTACAGACTTGAATGTTTTAAATTAGTTAATGTAGTGTTACCTTGATGAAGATAATCATAGAAATAGGATTTTCGGATTCGGTTGTTGGGGGATGCATTTTATTATGGATCGAGTCATTATAATAAAGAATATTGACCAATAATATCAGCAGATATTTAATTGGTGAATTTTTTTCTAATACTAATTTCTATCCCAGTAATTATATACCGGTGACAAAGGTTACCAGGTGTTTTCCTTCATATTATTAATATCAGATTCTCAATAGATTAATGACCATGTCGTTATACGTCTCATTGATTTGACGCCGGCATTTTGTCAATTGTGAAAATCCGGGATATTGAACGTGAGTATTTGAAGTTTCAGAAATCTCACAGCTCGGTATAGAATCACGTGAATTTGTTATGTGATGTAGCTAGCCAATATATAGCTGTAATACCAAAATGCTTCTTGCTAATATGATGATTTGCCAATTTATTAAACAGCAGTAACGAAATAAGAGGACTGAATTTTTAGTGAGTAATATAAATTGTTATTAATTTGAAATTCCGCGTCTTTGGTAGTGATCACTTAGCTGATCTTCGACAGTTGGGTGCCTGTTATTAGGGTTCTCGCTCACGTTATTAACGATCTTGCCGATTATAATCCTAGATTGCAATAAATCGGACCGTAAATTTTCGTCCTTCTATAAGATGGGATTCTTATCTAACGGCAATGGAATCAGTAATAAATAGCAATTCGTTAGTGCATATGTGCATTCGAGTTTTTATTGCAACCGTAAGGTACGTGGTAATTCGCAGCTCCTGTAGATAGCATCGAAGAGATTAGCGATTCTTAACAAATTCTCCGTCCGTCGTATTATCTTCTATCCAGTTGATAGGTTAATTACTCATTATGTATATCGATTAATTCATAACTAAGACTTAATTCCAGATTATTCCGATTTATCGAAATAATCAGTATATTAACATTAGAACATCAGAAACATTGGACATCGGAACACATCGAAATCGACATTCCATCTATAATTACTCCTCTATTGTTGCGGTTTTCAAAATGCTGTGACATCCTGCCCACTGGACTAAAAAAAACGAAGATACTATGTTTTAGAAAATTATTCGTGATTATAGAGGTGCAGTCAAACTCAACTCTTCTAGCTAAGAAAGCACAACCGTTATCTGGCTTACGGAAACCTGACTTGCCAAGTTACAGCTTCCTACGCAAAGGGAAAGTACGAGATTACAAGGCGATTACAGAACGATTACAGGTGATTATTATGTGATTACAGACGATTACAGACGATTATTGGCGATTACAAAATGATTACAAGTATTGTTATCCCATAAATGCTGTCATATAGGTATGGATCGTCCATTTAGTGAAGATTTGAAATGGAGAATGGTCTGTGTGGACAACCTATTTAGAGGTGTTTCCAGTCGTAAGAAACTATTCAGAAGTATTGATGTGAAGGTCTGGGTTGGTTGTTGGAATTCTTTGTGTAGAGATCTTACACACATACTCTATACAGATTCTGACAGAACTGGTTAACGAGAGGGTAGATTGGTTTTTGGACGAATTGGTTGCAGAAATGGAGGCAAGAATAGGCAAAAGAGTCTGCGGCATTTGTTAAAATTACGCGAAAAAAGTACTAACAATTTTGATCATAGGTGTCGAAGTCTTTTCTTTTTTGTATTTTATCATACAGATAACTAAAGCAGCAGCGGAAAGAATGAGTTATTACGTAGCGCATTTATTGTTGAAATCGGCACTGGTTACATGCCCGACCAATTCATTTTCATTGATGAAAGCGCCAAAGATGAACGTACTTATACTCTTTCACGCAGATACGGATATTCATATGTGAATACAAGAGCTCGATTGAGAGTAGCAATGTAACTAAAAAGGCAAAGCAGGACTATCACAGAATAAAAAGTCTCAGCAATCAACCATAACCATACAATGTCATGAGCCCAAAGTTTGAGATGTGAGGGAGATGTTTGTGACCTTGAATAAGCCGGGTCGTCGTGTTGCAAACAGTGATATTTTTCCGTAACTCAATTATTGTTTCAGCAATACGTATTTCATCTTCATCCAGATCCCTATACAAGAAGTATTTGCCTATAAATTACTCCGAATGTCACGTGAAAATTATAACTGTAATCACAATAATCTCGTTTCACCCACTAAAATTTTAGGGTGTGAAAACCGTAATAATAACGCATTAAAATTTTACTGTAAGACATTGGACATTGACAATTCCGATGACGTTGTTCTGACCCAAACCGCAATTGGGTCGATCCAGTTCAAAGTAAGCACATTTTATTTCAATAACATCACATAAGCAATGTCGCTTGTTGGTATACGTGTATAATATTTAGACAGGGTTAGAACAATGTTATATTCCCGTGACTGATTTTATTATGTTTAAATCACCTGATGGTGCAGAGTAATTTACAGTATTAGTATCTGTAAACCCAATTCGGAGTCTGCATTAAATTTACATGTTATTGGATGACCGAAATTAGAGAGAAGCTTAGACTCGGTTCATAACCGTACATAAATTCGACAAATTTAGTCCATCTGGTAACGATGGAACGCTAATTGAGCTAATTGGGCCAACAACTCCAGCTCTAGTCCTTATTATTATAGCTTTCCCCAGTTTCCAGCTCTTATATTTGATGAATTCCTTTGACTCAGTTCATTCTTATGAATTTTTACCGTATGCTGGAACACCCTGAATGCTCTAGCACGTACCAATCAGTTTTTGAACTGCACCAAAACTAGGTATTTACAAACTTTTAATGTAATTCAAGTTTGAATTCTGTACATACTAGCTTTGCCATTTGTAATTGATGTTTGTTTACTGTATTAATAAAAATATTATTTTCATAAAAACACAGTTATCTCTCACGGTCATATATGAGGTAAATTAGCCTCTAACAATTACACGTACATACACAAACTGCTTTAATCTAATTAATATTAATAGTAAACCCTTTTTGTGAACTATTACCCTTTAACAATCAAAATAGAAACGTCCAATATCTTATTTTGCACGAGATTATCTCCCGTTGATGGTTTCTAAAAAAAATTTTGAATGAATTGCGACAGCATTTCTTCCATAATATATCGAGCTTTTTGTTTTGCTTGGATGCTTTACAATATACTGATGTGCTATCAAAGCTTCTCAATATGCTTTAACAATACACTTCAGAAATTAATACTTGTCTTGCACACAAGTTAAAACCGATACCAAGCCAATATTTCGTGCTTTCCATTTTAATGTAAAATTTGGCCGAATTAAATATAATAATAAATTATAATGTTAAACTTTAAATCTATATTTCCTTAGATTAGTGAAAATGTGCTTGTAAAATAAAATGCCATGCGCTAAATATTCTAACTTCCACCAAATGTTTGATTCCCAATTGGGTCATGACAAACGTTTTAATTTTAATATTACGAGTTATAACAAAATATTTACTGGACAAAATGGCAGCAGGTGTGTGACTTTGTTTTGTTGATAGCATTTCCGTATACCGTTTTGAACGCTTGTTTACTATATTAATATCAAATGGAGCAGTAGAACAGGTAATTTAAAATATCAATAATAAAACGCAAGCGTACAGACTGTTTTATACTCATTTTAAATGGCACCTACACCTACTAAAACAAACCGCAAACTCGTTAAGTCTCTTGGGGGAAACCGTCTCCATAATTCAAAGAAATTTACAAAAAAAAAAAAAAAGCAGAGATTTTTTTGCCTTCTGTGAACGTTAGTCACCTTTCTTCGACAAAATGGCAGAATTCCTAACATTCATCGAGCCGGTCGCCCGCAAAATTATTCCCCGAACAACATTGCCAAATTGGAACGATAATTAATTCACAATGTCAAAAGAATTGAAGACTATGCAGAAGACAAAATATCCTAAGTTGCTAGTGAACGTACTACTTGGTTTTAACCACGTAAAGTGTCTATTTCCCAGCAAGCGAAAGCAAACCGCTCGTAATTAATCGCGTTACATTTGAGAATTTTCTAGGCTGTTTTTTTGGCGCATGATATTAAAAAACGCATTAAAAAAATGGAGGTAGAAAGAAAGGAAATATTCTCAACCCGTTTTTTAAACTTGATTAGGAGAAAATGGAATGGTCTCGAAAAAGATGCTAACAAATATTAATAATTAATAAATTTGTAGCCATAATTTTTGGTTTTTATTAAACACTTTTTATTTGTATTTATCTTTCAAACTGTGCCTACTATGTCCCAAAAACTAATCGCCATTACTTTTGCCGGAGCTTGTATCTAATGCTTTATTTATTATTATTGAAAATTTTTTTAAGACGAGTCAAGATAATAAAAACATTGATTCCAAGTGGACGGCAAAAAGGGTTGGTAAGAAAAAAGTTCCAAATACCATGACGAAGTTTAGCTTTTCTTTATGAAACTTGAAGAGCTTAATTTTATGATTGAAAACCGCACTATGCAGTGTTTAGCTTCAGCTGGTAGCGATAAATATTATAGCCCAAGTAAAGATGACTTTGTGGTAAAACCAGTAAAAACAATGCGATATATTGATTCACCTATGTCGTTTGTACCATCAGTCTTAACAAAATAATGTCTCATTTAAAATCAATATTGAACTAGGGATAAAGGGAATAAATGAACGAAGGAAAAATAATAAAATGATGTTGCCTTAAGAGTTATTACTGATAAATGTACCTGGTAAATAACATAGCGTTATAAAGTGTATTTTATTCTATTTGCGTTCTTCATTAGCTGCACCTACGATTGAACGCTAAGATGCTCTGTTTATTCTATCTGTCTATTAATTGGCCGTTGTTTGCAAAATCTAATATCTTCTATACCTTGTGTAAATAGTATTTTTAAAAATTTGATTTATTGTTTAGACTAAACATAATGTTACAATGAGAGGTCCGAAGCAGGCAGGCTTCATTCTAGTCATAAATGTATATAAGAAGTGGTAGGCATAAAATTCACTATGGAACACAATGCAAAAAGTCATAAAATTGTCTCTTAGAATTGTAAAGTCGTAATCTTATATCTACCCAATCTATTGATTGGATAAGAATGTGGGAAATATTACCCCGACCTTTTTCGCTACTAATAGTTATTATCCATGGGGGGAGCACCGCGTCTGTTGCGTGGAAATGATTCTCAAAATGTCGTATCGTAAATTTAGAGTCGTTCTTTAACAAAGGGGGAATGGATTTTCTATATTGTATTTGTTTCCTGGAGTAATGGCAATGTTGTGTTGTTACACCAAGTAAGTATTACCATATTCATATAATGCGTTTGGGTGGGCATTTTGGATACAGTATAATTATGTGTAGAATTATAAATGGTTAATGACCTCATTTTGTGTATCATTGAAAAACCGCGATGTAGATTATCTAAGACTCACCATTCTCATTATCATGTGAGTACTGCGTAACCAATCGAGGTTGCACAGTAACGAATCCACCCCCCAGATCAGATCTATCAATCAGTATATTTATAGAGTAAATAGAGGAAAGAAGAATTGGGATTAGAATATTTGAAGAGAACAAAAATTCCGCAACTGAGAAAATGTCTAATGCACAAGCACCCAATAGTAGTAGCATGGTTCTAGTAATTTAGTCATAATATTAGTCATGTTGTTATTTCCCAACCACAATTTTCAATGCGGTTCAACCAACATTTGCTTACCTGCTTTTGCTATGCCATATTTTTCGTCCCATTGCTAGTCGAATTAATCGAAACAGATAAAGGAACAGAACTTACATTAATCATGCATAAGCTATATAGATATATCGAAACGAACACTCCACACATAATCCTGGTGCCCTCATAACGATTTGATGCTAATAATAATAAGCAATGTGTATGAATCAATACAACATGGGATATAAGCAGCAAAATCGAAGCTCATTAATATACATCCTACTCCTTACAGACCTCGATCTTAATGTTGAACAGGTTTTAAATAATTCTATCGATAGATACGAATTCAATTCGGAAGTTAGCGTAAGAATAATTACAATACGCCCGCGAGATTTCATATATAATTATTTTTTCCATGTCGAAGATGAAAATTATCGTAGTGAGAGGTAGATAGTTCGATGCGAAATTTCGACAAGGCAGGGATTTGTGTGCGGAGTGCAGATCTATTATGATGATGTATGTAATTTACGAGTAAGTAAAGGAACATCTGAACCAACGGCTTGTTATTGACATATTTTTAGGAAGATAAGATAAGATTTAGTTGCAACAGAGCATTATCTTATTTATCGAATCTAACAGTTACGATATACATATATGTGTGTATGTGTGTATGTGTGTATGATAATGTGCATACCATCAGATAAACAAGAGAATGGAATCAATCGTCTCTCGAACGAGACATTAGGATAACGAAATAATACTCCGTTTGATCGAAGAAACTCGCAGTATGAAATACCCAGGCAGGTGGGGGGTTGAGTTCGTTTTTATGCGCTAGGGGAAAAAAACTCATGGCGTACGAGAGGATATTTCCAAAAGTTAACAAACCTTCGGGCCGCAAATACGCACATACGAAATGCGATGGAAACAATGCACGAAGAGGATAGTACGCACGGACTAGTCAAATTTTGAGTAGTGGTAGGTTGGCCATAATGGAGAGTATATTTGGATGTATATTGACAGTGAGATTGTTTGTCTACTGGAACCAGTATATATGCTATGTATAGGAAATATTATTTAGAATTCGTACGAGAAAGAAAAAAAACAATAGAAAAAATAAAAGTAGAGCTAAACTTGGAGTTGAGGCGCGTGATATGTATAATAAGTACAGGATAACGTTTGAAATCCATGGTATTCAATATACAAACCAATAGATTATTGTGTGTTTCGCCCTCATTAAATCGTGCATATCATTAATTATAATTGATTAATGTCATGGTCAGAAACTTTCTTTAATAAGATGGGCGTTACAAAAAGAATGCAAAAACAGAAGTCACAAGATGCCTAAATAAGGTGCATGTAACAAGAACGGCATACAATCTCTTGCTCTACCCATATTGAAGGGCAAGCGTTTTTTAGCGTTCAATGTAGCTGCCACTAATAAAGGAATGCGAATCTCCAACGTATGCACTAGTACAACATTTCGTGTTACTGAATTTCTATCTTGCGTAAGTTTGCTGCAAAGAGAGGTCAATCTTAGATCGATGTACGCCTCCACCCCTTGTTGAAACAGACAGGAAGAGATGGTAAGTGCTTAAAGAGGGAATGCTGCAATAAACATTACGACAATTCAATCAATACTGATAAGCTCGTAATTTAGATTAAGATAAACCATTGGTATTTTATAGTAGGATTTATTTATTTTGTTTGTTTGTTTTGATTACATGTGTGTGTGCGATGATGGTTTATACAATAACCTTCTCTCAATGTGATAACGAATGATGTGTCAAAAAAGACAGGTTGTCACGATAATGAAGTTTCAGCCCTAAAATTCCCATACGTGTCGCATTTTCATTAGATCTGAGAACAATCACACCTACACACTCATTAAGATAAACAATACACATTAACAATCATTCGATTATCAGCCACACACACTTGCCCTATCAATAATTACAGTTAACTTTTTTTCGCTACATATATCGCCCTCTCTCGCGAAGGCGTACCCTTTGTTCATCCCCAACATTCCGCTTTATCCCCATTTTTAAATTTTATCCTCTATTACATTGGTGTGAACTTTAACAAGTGACCGCAAACATTGCATCCTATATTCTTCTACATGCATTTGTAAAACAATAGATCCCACATAAACAGAAGCAAACAGCGACCCTTGGGTTTGAAGTCTATAGAATTACTTGCAGGAGGTGCGAAACGTAAGAAGGAAAAAAAAGCAGACATAGAGATGTATTAACTAACCTTTTCTACATACGAATGTTCACAGTACATTGAGTTACCGCTTAGTTTGTTACAATACGTCGGAATATCATTTCTTTCTGGAGATTTGTCACTGTGTAATTTATTTTATTCTCCCGATTTATAAGAGAATAGCTGTCAATTGGCTTTTCTTCTGCGTTTGTCGGCTCTCTCTTTCGTTTCAATATAGTATATTGTGCCAAACCATTCCGCCTTGATTAATGAGAGGCTTAGTCTTTTGCGCATTGGTGAAGCAGGCCAAGTTAAAAGCAAGTAAAATGTTAAAAGTATTCAGTAGTCGGTAACAGACATATATTGTGCGTTATGACGTAATTGGTTTGCAATCAGGGGAATCATGCACATCACCCCTGAATGCAATCCCAAGAAACCATATACTTGATGGCTTTCAACACCAAATATGAAGCCTTGTTACGATAATTCTCTATGCTTATGAAACATAAACGGTAACTTTGCATTCGATCTCGTCGGCTTTCGTTACTTTATTCCATCTTCTTGATCTCATTCGTATACATATGCTGTTTGACACCTGATTTCTTTCAATTCTCACTCTGCCCATTTACTGTTTATTATATGCTTTATATCTCTTTGTAAGTGATAATATTATGTGATAAATCGAAGGGGCAATTTTGAGGTGTCACTCTCCTTGAGTGCTGATCATCTTTTTTTGTCATCATTTTTGTTTATTGCTTATCTGTTTGTTACTATTTGTCTTGTCCCCCCCTTTTTGCGCCCAGAGAAAGCAGGTGTCACTTCACTTCAACAATGAATGAGTATTGTAAACAGTGCGAAAGTTTTTAACCGAATCTCACTACAAATTAAGAAACCTTTTTCTCTACAAATGCGCTAGAGCAACGAAGTTTCTTTAAAATAAAGGATAGGCAATTATTTGGCAATATCGAAATCGATTGTAACTGGCCTATATTAATATCCACGAGACATCATTTTCGGCGAATAAATACGTCCGAAATATTGACAGTCTGTCTTTCTCAGAAAAGGTGGATTTCACAGTGGTTATGTAAGCGAATGTTACTCATGGAGAATAGATTGTGGGGAATAGATTGTGGGGAATAATAGATGTGGAGACAACTGGATTGATTGTAACAATGAGAATTTTACTGCACGCCATGCCGCTGCATAAAATTTGTCCCCCAATCCAACCCCTATTGTGCGATACAGCTCCCGCAGAAAATTTTCAATGTCAACGGCCAACATGCATTTCCTCACACGATTGTCAGGCAAGATGTCAGAATCTGACATGTCGGTCACATGATTTTATTTTTCACGTGATTAATAATCACGATTGTAAATAACGTTTTCTATCGTTCTATCGATATCTCCATCATCCAGGTAGAATATTCGAGGCAATCATTCGCTTATAGCTAAAAGTGCCAAAGAGAAAAATCCTCTGTTGTTCGGCTATTTTTCGCGTAATGGTGTCGTTTGTCTTGTAGATCAATAGTGATTATTTGACTTACAATTTCAGTTAATGACTATAAATGTTCTTCACATTATGAAAGTGAACTGCTTTCTTATGGCTTATTATATTCTGTCATTGTGGGTGTTTGAGTTTCGGGTAACACGATTTTCCCATTTTGGCAGCTAAATCTTGGCAATCTGATCGATCAGATAGCGCTTATAAAATAAGCGTTTTCGAACCAATTATCTAAAAATGCTTGAATTCTTTTGCTACGTTATTAAATATATCGATATTGCGTATTTAAGAATTACCATGATAAATTAATTACCTTTTTCGATAAAAAATGATCAGTGCTTGGACGTTAGCGATAAATAGTAACTTGATTCATCTCCTTCCACAAAGATGCCCAAACATAGCCATATTGGAAGCAGCCCAGTTGTTTCCTCAACCACTATGGAACTCTTCACTCTTCAGTCTTGTCAACGGTGCGTCTACAGGAAACGCCTTTATTGAGAAAAACAAAAACAATTAGCCAACTCCGTAAGAAGATAAAGAAGGGAAAGAGTCAAGTCTTCAACAACAAAGATCTTGCACTCTAAGCTGTGTCAGTATCAGTGCCAGCAGATGGGCATTGTACAAATTAACCTGTCCCAAATAAAGAAATGGATGTTATTTCCAACAGAAAAAGATCCTCTATGCCTCTGCCTAATGAACACAGTCATGTTCTCATAGAGACACCAGTTGTATTTTAATTTGGCATGGTTAAGGATTAAGTCTATAAATTTATATAGTAATAGTATAACAAATAATGTTTGATTGTTAGTTTACATTATTATTATACCTAACCTGTATTTTTTCTTTTTCCTTTACTGGATCAGAATGAACACTACTTCTACCATCCAGTTAGCCAGCAGTTGTTAAATGCAAGAACTATTTAAATATAGATCAATACCAAAACACTTCATGCAAGCTTCACTTCAGAAAAGGCCAGACAACAAAGTGATTGAATTACAATATTTTAGACCACCAGATAACAATGGTACAGCACGTAATAGTAACAAAAAAAAACTGTGATCTTTTTCACATGACATAATAACAAGTGCATCTACCTCCTGTTGTTTACATGCAATCTGTGATGTTGAATTATTACATGGTAATTGCCTAAAGACACAAGCTACTGGGTGAAGGATTTCCTTCAAGACAATGTTCCAGATGCTGGATTGCCATCCAACAGGCTGTACTTGGATCCTGTAGAAAATCTATGAGCAATTGTTAAGTAAGACATAAAAAGATAAATACCAAGACTATTACTGAATTACAGTCCCCGGCAAAAAGAATGACGGTGGAGATACTAGTTGTTTTTTTTGCTGTAGTGTCACCATTTTACTAATTTGGACCATTGTTTATATTACCAAATTAGACAATGAAACATTAGTTTAAAAAAAGAAATGTAAACAAAGAAGTGTAATATCATTACATCTTATTTTTTACCATTTAAAATGGCACCAAGCTCCCTTGAAGTACAACGAAATGCTGTTAAGTCGCAATGGCAACAAAATGTCCACAATCCGAAGGAAATTTCCCAAAGATTGGGTATTCCTCTATGCTCCTGTGAGCGATACGTTAGTTTATTGCGCAAAACTGGCAAACTTTCTATAAATTACTCTTCTGGTCGCCCAAGAAAAGTAACTCCTAAAAAGCGCCGCCATATCAGGAAAATTTGAAAACACAATTATTTCACTACAGCAAGCGAACTTAAAGCAAAGTTGGAAGAAAATAACCCTGAACTTGAGGTTAGTGAACGGACTATACGTCGTGAGCTCAATAACCTCAATTTTTTTTCTGTTATTTCACGAAAAGTACCTCTTCTAACCCAACAAGCGAAAGACAATCGCTTGCTTGGACATGTAAACATGCGCGATACAATTGGCGGAAAGTTGTTTTTTCTGATGAAACAACTATTCAGATGTTCACCAATACCATTCACGCATGGTCCCGCAACGCAAAATCTGTCGCCCCTATGGTAAAGCATCCTTATAAAGTCCATGTTTGGGCAGCGATCAGCGCTAAGGGGAAAATTGGAATGCATTCATTTACCGAAAACCTGGACCGTCATTTATACCAGAAAATCCTAAGTGAACATTTATATAATAATGCAGATATGTTGCATGGTTGTAACTGGGTCTTCCAACAAGACAATGACCCGAAACACACTTCGCGTGATGATCGAAGTGATTTGAAAGACCGCCTTCCAGGACGAGTTCTTCCACAGCCCTGATATGAATCCTATCGAAAACGTATGGGCTGTTTTGAAGAAAAAAGTTGAGAGGAAGGTTAAGTATATGGTAATAAAAAATAAAAAAAAAAAATCTCGCAAGAAGAATTTCTCGATATAGTTAGACAGGAATGGCATGATCTTGATAATATATATTACTTCAATGCATTGATAGCATGCGAGACCGGATTAAAGCTTGTATTGATGCTGAAGGAGGCCAAGCAAATTATTAATATAATAATAAAATATGTAGCATTGGTGTTGGTCTTCTATTTAAAATAATAAAATTTTTGATTAATACTAAATTATGTCAAAAAAACTGTCCGCCATTCTTTTCGCCGGGGACTGTAGAAGTATTTATTATTATGGGTGAGCATTCCAGATAGCATTGTAATCAATCTTGTAGAATCAATGTCTTGCAGTTGTAAGCTCACTCTTGCAAGTAGTGGCGAGTGAATAAATTGTTTAACAAAATCCATAAATTATCAGCATTCAGACAAACCATATTAATATGTAGTAGCATTATTAATTATCAGAATCAATAATACTGTATGTGTACTGACAAGGCTTTATAAATGTTCTTATGTATTTATTCTCAAGACAATATTCTAATCCATTGACTTTGACCTTGCTGTGTGGGATGTTCAGGCCAATAAAATTAACTCCTTTGTTCCTGATTAAACAAGAAGCTCAAGAAAAAAGGCAAGTTAAAATTATTTGTAGTTGAGATAGTATGTACATATTGTAACTTTTTTTATTTGTCTTCTCATTTGTCACTGATAATAAAATAGCCTTATATAGTGATCTCAAAACTTTAGCATTAATTTGATACTTATCATAAAGCATGTACATAGTCAACCTCGTTAATCCGAAGTCAACGGGACCGAGGCTTAAGTTCGGATTAACGGCATCTTCGGATAAACGAGGTAAATTTCTTATTAATATTAATAAACGGGACCAGAATATTTCTTCGGATTAACGAGAAATTCGGATTAACGAGGTTTGGATTATCAAGGTTGACTATGTACTTAGTGTACATTATTGGCAGGTGAATAGAATTTATTGTAAAATATCAAATAAACAATGTTTAATGTCAAGTCAACAATTGTGGGAGATCGAAGGATTTAGCTATTTTCAAACGAAGCCGCGGCTTCTCCTAATTCTAGTTACATATAACGACAGTTAGTAATCTGTAAACTAGGCTTTACCACTCACGACCTTACGTCGATCAGTAGACACTAATCCCTAAACGGTTATTCTCCCCTTCCAATGGTTGGAGTATACTTGTATGTATCTCGAATGCGTATCTCTTTTTAAGCAAATAACAATCGTAATGCCACGAGAATATCCTTGGGACAAGAGGCGGATATTCCTAATTGATATAGGATTAGTGATTCACGACTATATCGAATAATTTATCAACGAACGAATCATTAATAACGTATCCAGAATATAAAAAACTACTCGTTTATTATTAGAAAGGCGTATTAATTGAATATTAAAAGAACATGAATATGATCGAACATGCTGAATTCTATTGGAAAGTTGCGCTTCTTATATCTACAGGGTGGGACAAAAGCATTGCACAGTCGTAATCTATTTAATTCCATAAATTTTTATATAAAATAAAAAAACTAACTTTTGGACCACTTACTTCATCGGTTGTCTAAATGAAATATTAATGTTTATTTATATAACATGTCATGATAAGCAGAACAATAAACTAGTAAAAACTCAATTTTCTGCTTTGGCGCATAAACGAGTCCCGCTAAGGAGCTTATTCCTCATGATCACATAACATCCCAACGGGTTTTCGCAAAATATGATAAGTAAAAGAAGAATGAAATACGCATTTGCAAAAATATATCATAACTTGTTGTTACCAAGTTCAAGTTGTGATTGCTGCAATACCGAATATTGTCATTTACTTTAAGTAAATAAATTTTCTTTTTAGTTTAAACAAAAATTTAAATGTTTTAAAAATAGAACTGTGCAATACTTTTTACTAATTTGTCGTTCTGTTCATCATAACACGTTAATTAATAAACATTAATATTTTATTTAGACAACTGATGAAGTAAGTAGTTCCAAAGTTAGCTTTTTACTTCATTTAAAAATTTATGAATTAAATAAATTACGACTGTGCAATACTTTTCTCTCTCTCTCCCCGGTATTCGAAATATAAATATTCTGTTTTTTAATAGCGTATCTGCTGAAATTCCCACTGAGATCGTAATCTTGTACGCGGCTGTGTAATATTGCTTGCTGCAGAAATTGCAGCGCTGAGATGAACAAATATTCTTTGTAACATCGTCGGAGTTACGCAGAAATTAAAGAGAGATACAGTACGTCATCGTTAATATTAGTCCTCACAATATTCTTGTTCTGGTTAACATCTTCTATTGCGTATATTCATTTATATGATTTAAAATGCACATGCCATAGTGTCACTACGCGTAGAAGACAGCTTCATCCACATCACTATGAATAATATTTTAAGATTAAAACGTGTTCAAATATGGCCTATCTGTCCGTTTAAAAGCTTTTATTGCTCCGAATAATACTTGTCCAGTTTCTCAACTGACCATTTTTTTTCTTTCAAAACATCAGTTGACAATTTTTGCCGTTGCTTGATAAGAGAAGGCTAAAATGCAAGTTAGAGGTTTAAAATCTAGGACTACCACTTCATGACATACCTTTATGGATGTTTTTTATTACAATGATTCTAATAAACAAGTTTAAATCTGTATCCTATGTAATCCATTTTACACCTATTGTGAACAACCAAAATTAGCGTATATTGTACATATTATTTATATACGAGAAAGAGCTCTACTATACACTACATACAGTCAACCTGTTCATAATTATCACTATCTCCCCGGAAACCCCGTTTTATAAAATCTAAACGGAAGGCATTTATTTCATCGACAATCATTTCATCGACAGTACACTTCACCGATAGTCATTTCACGTGACATATTGTTTATCGTACTTATTATTATCATTGGTTTTCGATGAAATTTATGTTGGTGAAACGTACTGTCGATGAAATGATTGTCGATGAAATGAACCGGACCCTATAAAACAATACTCAAACAGGAGTAGTCTGTATTGTCGTACAATTTCATTTGGAAAGGAGTCCTTGCTTATGCTCATCTATAAATTTGAAATGTTCAATGACTATTGAGAGAACGCATTATAAAGAAAGCCAATTAAGCCATTTATGTCAATAATGACACAGTTAAGAGAACAGCGCTTACCAGCATATGCTTGTCTTTCGGATATCCTCTAAGTAGTAGTAGTATTATTATTGGGCAAATTATTTAGTCAACCACACAAGACTTTTTAGTGACAATAGTCAATACTTGAAAAGAATTATCCAGTATTGTTTTAAATAATTGGGAAAATAAAAGGGTATGAGTCTCAATAAAATAATGGACTTTCTACAAACTCAGAATTAAGTTCAGTAGATGTTCATACAGAAAAACCAGAAGTGTTTCCTTTTATTATAAATTGTTATTGAGATCAAGCGTTATAACCAAATATTAGTACGCTGTCCTTCAACAAAATAGATAACTTGCAAACATACTCACTTAAAAAAAACCATGAAATTCAGTTCTTATTCACAAAGTAAAATCTTAATCAAACTATTGTATTCAATGACCGCTTCTTGCACTTGCAAACATGGTGGCTGTCCGTGCTAAATTGTATAGTTTACGACGGTTTGATATTCACGACTAGTCGCAAGCTTAAAGAGCTGTTGTGGCTTATGAGACATCATCGCGTAAAGCAAGAATGGCACTGGATGCTTTAAAATAGTATTATAAAGTCTAAGTTAATTTCGCCGAATTCATTGTGAAAGCTCTTTGCATTAAACAACGATGTATGGTTTTAATAAGTTCTGCGTTACTGTCCGATGGCTGTTGTACTACTGTTACCCTTCCAAGTTGCCAATTATGTTCTTATATTAACCGCCTCCTTATCTACATCTCATCTGCGCAGATGGAGTACTACACAATCCATCGAATGACAGACAATTTGTCCCAATCATTATCTAATTGGGGTTTCTTTCTCAACCTTTTTCAACACTAATGCAGCTTGGCTACCTATTATTTTTACTAATAAGTCTGTTCTCTTGTTTCACAAATATCTATATGAAAAGTTGATAACCGAAGCAAATTCTTGCCATTAATTGAGCCTGACATGATTTACTGCATACAATAATTTTAAGTATGGGTATTGTATAATGTCGATCATGACACATCGAGGCTTAGCACGACCTTCAACCTATTTCTGCTGCTCATGCGACTGACCTCTGGGCTTGCGTCAGTAAATAAACCGATTACGTTTATGTTTGTTACAATTATTCAAAGTCAAAATTAATCGTGAACCAAACAGATACTATAGCCTGGACGAACAAAAGATTAAGCGCTAATCCCTCTTTGATTTTTCAGATTGGCTAAGCGTATATTTCCTAAGAAAAAATTTTTTGAAACTTTGTTGTTTTACTTATGCATGTTGCTGATTAATTTCTTTTACAAATCACCTGACTGTGTTTTAGAATCTTTAGAATCCGAACGTACTTCTATCAGAGGAAATGATCGTCCGACTCATATAAGAACGCATTTCTAAATTTGGTCAATATACTTCATAAAATCCAAATATGGTTCGTTCGAGTGAATATAATAATAACGACTATTATAATTTCTGGCGCTTCTGTTATCAATTGCATTTCATTTACTGCCATTCTGACATTTTGTTCTTTGTTGAAAACATTAACATTCTTTTTGCCGCAGAAATAATGTCAAGCCAGGCCTTTATTACTGAGAGGGACTTGCTGCAAACAGCTCTTCCAAGTACAACATACGAAAATAGTACCTTATATTATTGCTATCATCTTGGAAGTCGTACCCCTCCAAGTTCTGTCAGACACTGGCATTCCTTCGCTGAAGACGTGAGACGATATGAAGTAAGAGATTATCGCATGTTTCCACCGCTCAACGTGAGGGACGACACTGTCGAAATTATTGATGAGACAAACCTATTGCTGTTAATGGATAATACTATATTGACCGTCATTCGCAGCATTTGGGATCATAGAAGTGTTTCTCTTTTTACAATACGAGATACCTTGAGGGCAAATTGGCATATGACCAATAACGATGGGAGAGCAATTGTTTGCATTTCTCTTATACCATGTTGGGCTTTGAAAACAAGCAACCATGCCGATGCTGTTCTCGAGTATGAAAGGGGTGAAACCGACTTCTACAATTATGTTAATAACATGTATGATTACATGTTGAACCTTGGAATACGCTACGGGATATTGACGACCTATGACAACACTTGGTTCATGCGAAGGTCTTCTGGAGATGAAAATATTCTTGAAATATCCCGTTGCCATAATATCGAAACCGATGATTTGTTACTCCTATCCTGGAATTACATAATCTATTTGAGTAGCATTTCTAGACCGTGGTAAGTAATATTTATCCCTGTAATTTATTTTATTATTTAATTTAGAATGTTAAAAAATGTACGATAATTACATGAGTGGTTACTTATTTTGATTTTTATGCATGGTTTCAGTCGTCCCGTATTGAATCCAGACTATAACAACGAGAACCATCCACCAGATTCGGGAAATAATCGTTATTTTTCCCGCTCTGTATCCGACAACTCGGATCAAAACTCGAACGAACAAGGCTCTAGTTCGAGCGAAGAAACATCTGATGGATACGTCAATTATTCAGCGGGGGACCAATCGCAATACTCAAAAGTTGAATTGCATATAACCAAAGCGACAAAGTCCACTCTCATATGGACCGATATTATTTGGAAAAACTTTCTTGACCATTGGGCAAAGAACGGACCAATTAAACTTATTGAATACCATGGTCAATTAATGGTTCTTAAAATAACACCCATCGGAGATACACAAAAGTATAAAAATCTCAGCTCAGAGGCCGAAATTTACGAGCATTTGCAACCGCTTCAAGGTATATAAAAAGTTATATTATCAAGATATAAACCATTTTTACAATATACAGAAGTTCGAACTTCTTTCACCTCGTTTATGGGGATACTCGAGTTTTATTACATTACGTTAACTCATTGTTAACATTATTTCATACGTTTATCTAAATAGGCAATTGTATCCCCCGACTACTTCACTACGGACACGCACTCGAAAACCAATTCTACATCCTCGCTCTCGAGTACCTTCAACCTTTACAAAAAGTGCCTACGAAAGCGTATAGTGAGCAGGCTATGAACATTATAGCTGATATACATGACCACGGCGTCCTGCATAATGATGTCAGCGTAGAAAATTATATTGTTTCTCTGAATAAGACTACGGGAACTCGGCAGTTGTACATGATAGACTTCGATTCCAGCAAGCTATGTACGGAAGAGGATGAACAAACTCTTGATAGCTTGTGGGAGATGAAGATGTACGAGAAACAAAAGGTTTTAGATTTATTCGATAGCTTGTAATACGAAGAAAGAACTATACGGTAATTTATACGCATCACTATGGGATTGTTTGCCAACAGCTTGGTAAATCATTTATGTATATGTGTTAGTATGTCTTTACTTAACCTTTAATATGAGTTATACCATGGCCCAACATCAAGAATATATGTATATGTCTACGTTTAGTACAATAAGAATTAACAATAAGCGAGTACTCTTCTTTGGTCTTACAAATTATGTAGTGATTTGCATAATAATAATGACAAACATAATTTATTTATACAATACACTTACTATTTATTATTAAGTTTTAATCATATTAGGCAATAAATTTTATCTTAATGCTCGCAGAGCAGTTTACTCTATAATAATTCAGGATGCGAATGCAAAGAATACAACGTAGTCTTCCGGGTGGTCCTCATACGATGCTGCCGACCGCTCTTATGTTTTGTGTCTGAACAATGTTTATTACAAGTTTTATGTATAAACAACACGATGTTAGCATGCGATTTATACTCTACAATTGAATGATTGCTGGAAAAAGTTGAATTATATGTAATACATCAATAGATCTGTAGCCTAAAGGGTTTGATGATGCGCTACATTCGATTAATACCTCGTCGAGAAGGAAAATATATGGTTTTTCGGACAATAGAAACCAATAACTCATATACTTAGTTCGCCTTAAGCGATTGAACAATCAATTAGTTAATTTATTATTGAGAGATTAATAAAAACAAACATTAAGAAATAAACAGCTCATCGTTTTAATATACGTTCAGACCAAACATATTAATATGTTTCTTTACTTTCTCACATGAATATACATCGATGTTCATTATAATTCGAAATGCGATAAATTGTGTCACAATATCAAATGTTGTATCAGATGATCGCATAGCAATCAACCCACTTGATTATGTATGAACTCAATTGAGGCATTCTAACAAGGTACACTACGTTGTAGTCATATAATTTAGAAGAGAAGTGTTTGCTTGTATTATGCAAAGAAGATTATGGTCAGTCAATGGCGACATGGATTGCTAAGACTGATGAAGAATTGTTGCTTGTTGAGTGAGTGCAAAAAATGCAAGATAATAGAACGTGGACACACTGTTAATGAACTTCATTACGTTACAGGCTGTGTTTAACCCAAACTGAGTATTAATATCATATTTGCTCTATTAATTCCGTGCTACATAGTTTAACTATATTCAAGTTTTTCATCTCGCAATGGCATCGCCCGAGGCATCATCTGAATTATCATCTGAGATATTGCCCGAGACATCATCCCTCGCTGCATCAGATCTAAATGCGTGGCATTCGCCCATTGAAAGCACAGGCGACAGAGGTGAAGTTACCCTACCATAAGAATGATTAACGGGTATCAATGATAGTGAAAGTGGTGGGGGTAACACTAATGCACTGAGCAAATAGTAACAAAATATTGTCATCGAGTCTCTCGTGAAATTACTGACTGGTTAGTAAACCCTATTTTCCCCAAATTACTCAACACAGCCTTAAACCTACACACCGTGATACCGTCCGAATCTACATCAATCAGTCACACTTCTCCACAATTCCAAGATTTCTCTGAAAATCCTGTACAAGCATCATTTACGACGCTTCCTTCCGAACTCTTAATAAAAATCTTCCAGATTCTTGACGGACGTCCCGAACATCTCCTCAACCTCACACGTGTATGTCGTCGATTTGCCAGCATTCTCTGTTCCTCAATGTCCATAATAGAAAAACTCTGGGAAACAGCCAGGATAAGATACTGGCCACGCCACTTTTCGATTGAATTGCCGAGAGACTGCGAGAGCGAGCACCAGTTTTGTCGGACGATGTTGGCTGAAAAGTGCTTTTTTTGTCAAAGCGAGGAGAATCCGCCGTTCATCTTGGCCTGTCAAGTGTGTCAGGTGGGAAGACTTGAACTTCATTGTGGAAGGGAAGAGGGATCGAAGAATGAGAGGGGGGGGAGTGCTCAACGAAAGGAGATTGGGTAGTGACAATAGTAATATAGCAATTGGAAAGTGAAAGGGTGGAATATAATGAGGGAATAGTCGCAAACGGAGGTCGATACTCATCTACTTTTCTCTTTCTCAGATAACCCGTGCTCAAGTATTAAATCCTTATTATGGGATTGATGATGATTACTCTGAAAACTAAACAGTGGTCATCTCTTCCAATCCCCTTGCACAAGATAAGGAGTAGCTTTCCGTTAAATTATAATAACTGAATCGTGCTGGCAAATTTCTGCTGGAACATATGTACGTTTTTTGATTTACCAAAACGTGTTAATCTTGGTTTAATGGAAGCTATCGAACTATAAGTCTTTACTTAGCTGAACTCAGCTAGTAGGGATGAAATAGGGAATGGACGGTTCCGTGTTGTATCACTGTCGGAAATTTTAATAATAAAAAGTGCTAATACTAAAGTAATTGCTGAGAATATGTGACGTCACATTGAAAATTTCTTCGCATTGTTGACGTGACCTATTATTTGACAGGAACGCGTCAAGCTGGAACATCCTAGAGTACCTAGAACGTAATCTTTGAGCCTATAAGCGAATCAGAGACGGGGTTGGAGAGCGGAGAGCGGAGAGGGCGAAAGCTCTTCTCGGCCGATGTAAAATGGCAAGTATTCTTTATTCGAATATAATTAGATAGTAGTGTAATACGTGTATTCATTCAAGGCTCCGACCTAGCGGCATGAAAAAGATAGGGGGAAATTATTGAGATTGGAATGTATAATTTTCACCGTAGGGAACGGCCTGATCGCCGACGTGGAAAGATTACGCATTTCCGTAATTCGACAATATTCAGAGAGTTGAGATCATTAACAACGGAAAGTCATGCAGGGGGTTACTGTACCTTTCATTGCAATCGGAGCCTGTCCGCATTCCAATGGAATGGAATTGGATTTACCAAAGTTGAGAATTGGGCCAAGCAACAACTAATGACGAAACTCGAATTTCTAAGCAAGCCCTGGAATTTCTGGTTGGTCCACAAAGGGCGACAAAGTGCTGATGAAATTACAATTAATTCCGATACGTTAGAGCATGGTCAGAGTACATCCAATTGTAAGTTATTTTGCAAATTTAACATATCGTTATGCTCTTCACAACTAATGCATGCAAAAAAAAAAACATGGTTACAGTAGTAAGTATCGGTTATATAAACTTGTAGTAACAGGTTATTGCTTAATTGTTCAGGTCGAGGCGGCAAGACATAAAAAGGTATGTTAATAATAATAATTCTTGTTTATTTATTGTTCCGAACATTTCTATTTCCACGTGATCCGACCTTGTTGTATGACGTAAAGGCATTGTTATTCAATATCGCCTGTTCTCGACGAGTCAGTCCAATGCCGACCTACACTCACAGCGAAAGGACTACCGGGACTAGCTGAGAGACTGTAAGTGTGGTATAACGAACTAAAAAGAAAATTACAAGAGAAGGAGAAGAGGGATCGGTTGGAACGTAGGATATTCCGGACGTTAGCGTTTATGTTTGGCATAGACATTCTCCACAAGATCAATGCAGTACTAATACAACTGTTCGTCAGAAAGCTGCCGCATAGCTATAAACAAGAAATATGGTGGGTATATACTACACGAGTTGATTTGTATTAGCATTACTCCTATTGTTTATCTCACTTTAATTGAATAATTGAAATTCTGCATCTAATCCGTCTCTAATGTAAACAGGTTACCGACGAGAGCAAAAACCAAAACGACTCGAGCGACTTTTGTTATTTTGTATTGGTACTGTATCGCTTTCCAGCGATATAAGTACGCTATTTTCTTATTCGTTATACCAGCCGGAGTTACTCCAGATAATTCCATGGAATTATAATGCAAGATGTGGATAATTGACTATCTTATTTTGGTTGTCAAATATCCTGTTTCGTGCGACAGGCTGTCAACAAGAAGCATCTATGTCTTTGAAGCCACGCGATAAAAAGGTACATTCCATGCATGATTGATGTTATTTGTGATACGCGTATATGGTTTGTCTCATATGCATCTGTCGCTTTGTGATCGTCTGTGCACAAACGTTGTTGTCATTATACTCCTTTAATAAGTTTATGTTACTAACGATTGGTTGTTACTGGTTACTGCCAGACCATGGAATTTTCAACAAGCAGAAAGAAGAACAAAGACCTCGGGCCAAGCTTCCAAATGTATGGTCCTTGTAACAAGGACGTGTTTAATACAATCACATGCTCGCTATGGTGACACATATTTTGTGTAGTAGTAGATGCAGTAGGTGAGTATACCACAATCTCGTTTATTATTTCTATCAAACATCATTGGTCAACAAGAGATGACTTTTATCTTACAAAAATATTCGCCGAATATTCCAAGACTATTTAACAAATAGATATTTCCATTAATTATTGTGTCATGATGTCTATTGCCGAGTCCACATTACGCCTTGTCTTTTGTGCAAAAACACGAAAAGTCCGCCATTCAGTGCGATTCTCGGTGGCTTCACGAACAAATGTTTCTATTAGTGCATCAAAGTGTTCTGAGCTTATACACATTGTATCTGCTAGTGGCTGCTTCAAAGCGAACCATGTCCATATTAGATTCTTCAAGGCCTAAAATTGAGAGAAAGGGCAAATTTGATTAGCTCGATTGGTTGACTGTATAACACGAGATCAAGAAGATGGCTGCCTGCTCACCAATTCACCAAATCGACCACCTCTCTTCCCCAATGGTATCTGTTGCTCCTCATACGAGATATTTGATAATCTGCAAGTATTTTCGAGATATGTTGTGAGATTATCTTCAAACCGCATGCTTATCCCTTTTGATTTGAGAAAAGTCGAAACTGCAATGAGAGAAAATGTACCAGTTATTATTTAGTTGTAGATATGCATTCAAAATGACATGCAGAATTTATTCCTTGAAAACTCTACTTACATGCATTGGTCAATCGTTTAGTAACACGACCAGGATTAACAAACGAGCAGTATCCTTCCATGAATTCAATCCATCCACCAACTCTCGTCACGCGTACTAGTTCATTTACGACGTGTGTCTCCCACTGTTGTTCCGTGAATGCTTCGAATAGCAAGCCTTGTCGGACATAATCGAATGAATCGGCAGCGAATGGGAGGCCTTCGAGAATATTGCAATCGAAGAAAGAAACATTATGAGGAAGGTTGGTTGTGGGCGACATTGGGGATATGTCGATACCAACGAATTCTGAACGGGGAAAGTCGATTGACATGTCGATTACCCACGAGCCAGTGCCCGATCTGAGTAATAGTGGGAGGGTGGGAGAGTAGGTCAGTACGGGTGCATCTGATTGGATCTGTAAATCAATAACCAACTCGATCCTCACCATCTTCTCGATGAAAATACTCACCCAGAATCCAACACTTTGGCACCACCAACATGTAACAATTCCGTGATCGGCGATGAATACAAGCCATGCCAGAAGTGTTTAAATACTGCATGCTGTAATGCCAATCTCTCCATCTCTTCCTCGTCATAGACCGGCATTGGATATTGTGAATCGGCAATATTAAGATACAATCTTCCATCTACGGTCCGATATTTATTTCGTGGAGCTTCATCGTTTTCACGGTACTTTTTTTGTGGCTTGGGAGATTGAGTGGTCCATGTGCAGTAGCCCATTACACGTGCAAATTGCTTTTTCATTATAGCAGTTCGTCTCATTATGTCTTATGTGAAGAGGAATATGTATAAGCGGCAAAGAAGATGATGCACAATTGGAAATATATGCGTGTTTAAGAGATATGTATATGTATAAGATGTATGTATTTATATGTATGAAAGGTAGGTATGCAAATAGGTTAATAATGCGTAAAGGTAGGTCAACTACGGAATATAATGGTTGTTCGTGATTCTGAAGGATGTGATGGTAGGTTGTTGATTTACACTCTGGATTCATTTATCTATTGTTATTTCTTCATTCACACTGTGGGTCTTTTGTTACTACCAAGGTAGTTTCTTTTAATTCTATATTCCTCTCTGGCAACATGCACGCACACGCACTCTCTCTCTCGATTATTTCCTTTCTTCTTTACCCTATTAACTGATAACTGACTAGAGGTCAGTAGTCAGCCGTTCTATCTAATGAAGGGGTATGATCAATTATTTTACGCTTCTCAAGGATATAAATACTTGGTGATATTGATTTTGCAGAGAAGGGAAAAATCAGAAACTCCCGTCCAACCGTTGTGGGGTAATATATCTTTGTTTAATAATCCCACTAAGCTTTGACGATCCGGATGCAACCACCTCCCGTTGTTGCTGACAACGGGATACATAGCATGCGTGGCCTTTGTTTCATAAACAAAGTACTAAATAGGTAATTAACCAGATATCCTGAACAGTAGGTGTATAACTAAAGCGGGGTTTAATACCATTATTTATTGCGCTCATGTATTTATTTATTTATTTAAATGAGGATGGCCTTATGATTAAGATCACTCATCGGTTGCAGTTGCCCGATATGGGTTAAAGTATGTGGGTGTTAGACTTAATTGGATATGATTTGCGTAACTTATTTTACGTAAACAGTGTAAAGGGAGCACAGACAACCTGATTCTTTGTTAAGGGGCAGAAAGGTGTGTTTAGCCTTTTCTTCCACCGACAAACGAGTGAGCAAAACCAAATTGACAACGGCAGTGGAGAAGAAAGGTAGATTGTATTAGCTGGGATTCGGCTGATAAGAGAACAAGAAATAAAAAAGCAATCTAATTGAGAACTGGGCACATATTTGCTGTGTGTTATATATGGGAGATCGACAAGACAAATGGCTGTCGATACATTGTCGATTTGCATCCAAATAAGCAATGCGTGATACATCATCTTGTCCCAGATAAATCAACAACCCACCGCCTCATGTACTAAAATAATTAACAACCATTAATATCGGTTAAAAACAGCAAAGAACTGTAACAATGGTAGTGACAAGAATAGCTTTTTAACACTCGTCTGAAGTTCTATTCACTATTCCACTTTGCATTCCAAACATCAAAAATAGACCAGCGATCAGCAAACTCAACCATAATAATAACCACATATTGTCCACTGATATTCGCTTGCAGAATTTTAAACTTTTAACGAGCTCTCTTTCCCCAATCGGTATATTCTCGCGGTTTAACATGTTGCGAACGGATCGACAACACCTTTCGATCTGCTTATGGTTAAAAATAGTTTTTTCGGAAAATTCAAAAAGTATATTTATTTTCTTGGAATCGTCATTCGAATCATGATGGATAAATCGAGAGAGTGAGTTTGCTACAAGGAAATCCTTTAATATGAATATACAAAGCGTAGTATATAAATAGGACATACACAGACCAGCTCAATTTATTAATTAAATGTCTGTACATCCCATACTTTAGTGGTTTACTTCATATGGCACGTTTATACCTTCATTATCGGGCCTCTTCTTATTCCGGAAAACCCTTCCACGTTGAACTTTCCACGTTTTCCAAAATAAAATTAACGTTGACTGAACTTGCTTTTTTTTTCTTTTTTTTTTCCCTTGTTCATGGTTTATATCTATTGGCTAACAGCCAACATCCAACCGGGACACGTGTTTTGTCAACATGACGTATCTTCCCTTACAGAATTTGCTTGGCATGTAAACGTCATTGATTGTCGCACTTTGAGATAATCTGCCATCAACAACAATTCATTAATTCATTGGGTATTCCACTTGTATGTGATGCGGTAATTATCATTGGCCTAGCATATTCCGCAATGAGCCAGCCGATGATGTAACTAACTTGTCAGCTGAGGTATCGAGTGTAACCATTTGTAGCAAGTGCAATAATGGCTGAGACAATCCACAATATTCTCTAATGTATCACGTTACCGTTATTTGGCAAATGGCCGAGCCTGTAAGCCAAACTTGGGGGGTCTAATGACCGCATAATATTATAATCTCAAGAGTCAATGGATTGCCTTTTCTAGCGGTAAAGATTATCTCGCATACACTAAGAGATCATATTATTCAAGGACCCTTGAAATTAATAATTGAAAAACAAAGGATTAGTGAACGGTGTGCTTGGGAATTGAGTCATTATTTGTCGTATGCCATTTAAAGCAATTAGGAGAATAGAAACAGCCACTTTGATCTGATAATATTAAAATATATACAATTAACTTCCTAATGTATTGTCAATATGTTGTTAATTCTATTTATCAATTACCAATATTATTTATATTGATGAATAAAATGCTGTTCAACATTATTTATCATTGACGAAGCGTCTCGATGCATCATCTCACATGAGGCCAGCCCTCCATCTCGCATAATTATTGTAGTGGTAAAATATTCCCATTCCCATGCTCGTTTGCCAATTTACAACATCAATCTACGTCATTTTATACTTGTTACCATTGTTTCTCATAGCAGCGGTCTAGACATTCTCAATTGTCAATGGCAAATTAAAGTTATCTTATCTTCTGAGACACGCAAGATCTAGCTGCAGGGTGAAATCACAAAGGTTGGGTTTTAGGCGCCCGTGGGAATGGGAACACGGAGCATCTATTATTAGTAAGAGAAACAATTGGAAGATACTCGGTAATTCACGAATGTAAATGCGGCTGAGCTTGAGGCATTTTGTAAATGCATGAAATATAAAGATATAGTAAAGAAATCAATACCTCCGTATAGTACAATAGTATACATTGTTTATACCACGCTATAAATAATTAAAAATGATTGGACATTAACGTCGCTTCATCGATATCAAGATGCTTTTGCATAACATTCGTATATCCGAGGGACAATGGGGTATATTATTTTTACCATTTGGCTTACTATAATGGGATATATTATTTTTACCACTTGGTTTACTAAAATATGAGCTTTTGCATAACATTCGTATATCCGAGGGACAATGGGATATATTATTTTTACCATTCGGTTTACTATAATATGCGCATTAATCGATCTATTGAATCTGATAATCAGCGTGTATCATAATCATGCCACCCCCCGCATTAGAAATTTTCGAATTTGGGTGGTATGACACTTTCCCCACACAAATCATCCGATCATCACATTGTTTAGGAATTAATAAAATGTTCTACATTACGTCAGTAAACAAATACAGGTGACGGTTACTGCGACTCAAGACGGGATATTTAAAGGGACGCATTTTGAGCTGGTCGAAACCAAAAAATAATTCGGCAACAACAAAAAGCCAATTACAAAAAGTTTCTTACGCAACATCAATTCTACAATTAAATATCTACTCTCTGCTAAACACACATTTAAATGGGCGCCACATTCTCAGTCAACGATCCTCACTACGTGTCATACCCCAGAGAAATAGCCGAGCAAGAATATCGTAATTCGGAAGAACGTGCTCGTCCATCGAAAAATGGCCTTCCCAAATATGACATGCCCGACAACATTTCAGACTTGGAACGTTTGGAAACTCAACACTACCTAATGAGATATCTCTGGCAAAGCAATTTCGAAGCCCCAGTCGACGAAGTCTTGAAATCCTCTGATGCAAAGGTTCTCGATGTCGGGTGTGGACATGGTACCTGGATATTTGAATTGGCTCAAGAATATCCAAACGCACAGTTTACGGGTATCGATACCGAATCGTTCTTACCCAAGAGGGAAGCATCTGACAACGTCAATTTTCTCGAACATGATTTGCTACATGGATTGCCATTCTCCGACAACACTTTTGATTTCGTACACATGCGGTTCTTGACTCAATACATCTCGGAAAAGACTTGGGAGGACGTCATTGTCAAAGAGTTGGTTCGAGTGGCCAAACCTGGTGGATGGATCGAAATCGTCGAGTTTGATTATCCTCATTATAGTGCTGGTCCCAAGACACGTAAATTCACTAAAGCTGGTGAGTAACAAATTTCAAAAGTAATGTTTGATTGGCACTACTACCCGCATAATCGTAACCATAATTCTAATACATGTTTTTTCTTATAAAAATCAGCTATGGAATTCCTTGCTTCAAAGGGCTTCAACGGCTTGTTAAGTCTCAAACTTCCATCATTCCTCAAGGCCACAGACCAAGTAGATGAAATTCGCAAACACGACAAATCAATTGCACTTGGCAAGTGGGCTGGTAAAGTCGGTGAATTTGCTATTCAAGACATGGCATTATTGGTTACAGAATTACGTGGTGAATTGTCATCGTTCATGAATATCTCTGAAGCTGAATATGATCAATTGTTGGAGAGTTACAAAGAAGAAGTAGAAAAATACAGGACCTTCTTTAAAACGCACAGATTCTTTACGCAAAAGAAGGATGCAAGTAAATTAGAAAAGTGAAATATCGTTTCTGTAACCTAATACTGAATCCACCAGAACTCTTCCTTAATAGTTTTCATTTTATTAATCTTACTTTATGTATAATCAAAAGTTAATAACATTATATGTTTATAGAATTAGTCATTAACAAAATTTTATAGCCATAACGAATCCTTAAGTAAATAAAAAGATTGTCAAATATAACTTGCTACACTACAGTCTATCAGTTAACGGTTCCCTGTCAAGAAATGTGTGTAATGCGTATCAGTATTATTGATACTATCTATATTTTCTTTATAATCGAACTAGCTTATGGAACTTTCTCGACCGTTTTCTAGATATGCAGTAATACATTTATCGAATGATAGCATTCACAAAGCTATTAGATCTATTTATAATTCTAGCGCTGAAAGCAATCGTATGAACCAAAACCACCTTCCAAACTTTTAAAAAAAAAAAAGAAAGAAAGAAAGAAATAAGAGTTATTTCGTCATTGGTGAGCATCAGATTTAGCATTCTTTGTTTGTGTATGCATATGTATGCAAGATCTGATGGGATACACACCACTGAAACCAATTCGCCTAGCTTACACAGAGTCGGTTAAACATGGGCTAAACAAGAATACTTTGTAGGGGAAAAACCACTAAGCGAGGGTTATATAACCTACGAAGACATCGTTGAAAACAAACGGGGGATTATTTGTCGATCGGCCAATAAGCGCCACATGCTGTATAACATCCGAGAACAGTTGCAAATTCATGAATATGATCAAACCATATATTGTCTTTGAAGCCAATACTGTGCGCGCAAGCAATCGTATTTATAGTTTTATACATTAACAGTAATACAAGTATCAAGACATAGCGCATGAATGTCATCTTCTATGTAAGTTCAGAATGTTAGTGAGCATATCTTAAACCTCCCAATCATTAATCGCGGCATGGTCATACAAAATTTCCCAATATGACGATTAATCGAAAGTGGGTCATATCGCACTAATTGGGACCGAATGCAACAATGTAACTAGTTTAACCCTGATTTAAGTGAATAGACCCCTATTATAAAATTTATAATCAAACCCATTGTCAAAAAAGGAAAAGAATCTCAATGGAGCAATTCCACTGTATCTATTACGCAGTTAATATTAACATATTTGATCTGAAATGATGTGATAAAGGTACGGCCGAGGTCCATTGTCATTATATACGCATGAGGTTATGAAAAGTAGTAATCAACGGCGACATTATGTCGTAAATTGACAAAACACAATCGTAAATTTTCACAAAAATGGATAAATTTATAGATCTCATACATTGTTTTTTACTTTGCATTCATGTGTATTCATTAATGTCCATAAAGGCTCGCTCACTGCAGGAAGGCAAACTGTCATCAAAAACCATTTTTAATTAAATTAATGAATGAAAGAAAAACACAACCTACACCCAATGCACGATTGTTGCTATCGTTCCATTCTAGTCTGATTCTAGGCATATGAAAGTGAGTTCTATTCATCGTCATAACCTTAACTTGCAATTCATGAGGTTACTTATTCCATTATAAGCTAGCAGACCCGGTCTCTGGCATACCGAATTTTATCCAACATTGCGTATATATGAAATAAAATGAATGGAACTATTTCCTTTTAAGAATTTCAATATGTAATTGGCGCGCGAAGAATGTAGGGCTTGGCAGGAATAAACGCGATTTGTTATTACCTTTACGTCAATTAGAGTTTTCTGGGATGCCATCATGACCCAGAAAGGACAAACCGGCACCTGGGAGAGAATATATAAAAATTGACGTAGTTTAGTGAGAGAAAATTGTCTTTCCCATCCTAGAAATCGGATAGCAGAGACACTAAATATAATTATTTGATTAGATAGTATATAAGGCTTCGGGCATCAAGATATCGTTTATAACACCCAAACACACATACGTCCTATAACATTCTTTTACTGGACCAATTTTGGGCTTGTTGCCTGTCAAGCTTTTACCATATCAATAATTATTTGTTCTATATCCGATACCATTCCCATCCTGATTTTGCGTAATCCGGTTGAACCCTTCGAATAAATGGCAAGATCGAAATTCCATATTGTTCTTTATCACGCGGAAATATCTCACCAGAACCCGTATCTTATCTATCGCAAGCAGATGGGCGATGAGCTGTCGTCGTCAGGCAAAAGGGTGTCACTTGTTGAGCTCTCCAAGATGTCATCCACTGGGTGGCACAATGGCTCGCAAGAAATGAGAAACGACTATATAATTCAAGCCGAAAGAAGAAAGGTGGAATTTAAAAGGAAAGGCAAAAAAGCGAAAAAGGAAAAAGGAGGGCTTAAATGGGTGATTTCTACGCCCAAACAACCGAGAAATTTTAAAATTTATAATGCAGAAAAATTTGATAATGAAATTTTTAACAACGAAAGTGAAATGTGTGAAATCCAAGTTAACGGAAAAAACGATACGATTCTATTTGTCAATTACTTTAAAACAGCAATGGCCAACAAAATTAACAAACCGAAAGATGTGACTGTCGAAAATACCAATATTTTAAAAAATCCCCAAATGTTTTATGAAAATTATGATTATGGAATTCCGCTCTGGTTTTCCCCAAGGCTTTTGGAACCAAGTAAATTTGAAATTATTGAAGATAACTAAATTTTAACAGCCTTTTCGTTTCGTTTAACAACATATATTTTTTTATTTAAAACAAGTTTAGGAAAAAGATTTGAAAAGATTTGAAAAATTTTTGACTATTACGTTATATATTTTATCTCGAATTTTATGAAATTTTATGAAATTTTACATGCTTTTCGTTAAAACAGCGATTTCTGTTTATAAGCTTATGGTTAGTTATGATTGTACTGAAAAACTTATGGCTTAGGTTTTAGGTATTTGGTTTTTCTAAGAACGTCCTCTTGCAAGAATATGTATAATAAAAAAAAGATGTTTATCTTTTCGTAACCGAACAAACGCCAATATGGGGGGCTTGACTTGCGTCTGTTTTTGATATTATTCTTGTCCGACATTACCCAAATATGAGGGACAAAATAAACGTATATTTTTCGTCTCTATTACGAAAACGACATAGTTCATGTGCTATTCTCCAAACATTGCCGTGAAGGGGTTTTTCTTCGCGCGCATGATTAGAACTTGGCATTATGGCCTCATAAGTGACAGAATCCATTTGTTCTTTCGACTTTATTGTTCGGATGCTTTTCTTCAGATTGTTCATAATTGGTGTTCATATTTCACATAGTTGTACGACCAACATAGCATAGATGGTGATTATCATTGGTTCAGTAAAGAGTCTTTGTTTGGAAGCGGGAAAGGGGATGTGGAGATATCTTGGTAGTCGGTCGCTTATGATAGTCGAAATAGTTCAATGCTTATATAGAATTATATGGATCCCTTATATCGTCTAACTTATGGAATATTTATTCAGCGATTCCGCAAGAAATAGTATAATCGCAACACCGGCTTACCATTTTAGCTGACCTGCATCAATGTCTTTTCCGATTGAGACAATAAACGCATAATATTAGTGCACAGTCGGCTCTCGTGGTATTATGTCTGCTTCGAGATTGCTCATTTTTTTCAGCCGAATAATTTCATCCGCCACCCGTCTTACATTTTGTTGTCCAAATCAATTCACACTGCCATCGACAAACTAAACCGTGGCTATTGGCTTTTGCATTCACTCTTATCTACCGCTCCTAACCACATGGCTTTGACCTCCCCCCTCCCTCCCTCTCCCTCACGCACTGTTGTGTGCATACTAGAACTATTTAGTCTAACAAGGACGTAAACAGGATAAATCCAATATGCAGTAATTCATTTTGCATACTACAATTTCTCAAACAGTAAAGTTATTATCTTCTTATTCTTTAGCCTGGTATTTGGCCGCAAGTCATTGGTAATTCAAGTGACATCAATGAAAGTCCTTTGAGATAGAGGATGTTATGGGTCTGATTGGATCCATTTAATGAAATTATTTAGTTGCAGGGGGTTAAGGTTATAAGTTTAGACAAAGACTTATGATGGTGCAACCATGAACCCGGATTTCCACCATTTCGGTAGTAGGAGTTGTTTCAAATGCGATGCACCTATAAATAAATTAGATGCATACATAAAATGCTAGTGAAAATATTTATTCTTACGTAAAGCAATTAAATGTTTATCTGCTTGTGGGTACGACAATCAGAGTTGTTTCACTCATTGAAATTGGTGATCAAAAACTGCAAAAACAACAATTTGTCTCATAGGTACGAGTTACTTGCACAGATATCGCCTATGTTACAGAGAAGTTGGGACCGATTTGAAGAATACAAATATCCAAATAAGAGAGTTAATGACGAATCTGCGACAGTCGGCTATAAACATATCATCAAACAAACAAATTTACTGGATAGAAATTTAATCGGATGGTTTGGAGTACGCCATTCTTATCTATCCGTGCAAACATGCGTCACTACTCGTCAATTACTAACAAACTTTCGTTGCTATTACCTTTTTTTCGTTAGTTCTTTATTACATTGCGAACGGATACACAAACAAGCACGCTAATCTTGCACAACTAACCAATTTGCTCACGTTTTTATGCAATCAATATTCATAGGAACACCGTGCATCTGTTCCTTTTGTTTTTCAACGTATAAAAAAACAACGAACTTTTCTATCAAGCTATTAAATGGTTGGAACTGACACAGGCTAACCAAATTACAAGGAGGTCTCAACGACATTGGTCACCCAAGTTGCAGTCGATCAGGGGACAAGGTCTATTTGTTTAGCCAATGTACGTAGTACCGATATTTTTTCGCCTTGTTCCCAAAAGCACACAATACAATAATTACTAATAATGCTAATACTAGGTATTCGGTTTTACGGATTGTCTTGGTTAGTCGGGTGGGTTTCGCAATGCATCCATGCATTAATAAAGAATATTTAACTGTACCGTTGGAAAGAGATCTTGTTATCCTCATATAATCCCTACCCTATAAGCATTGTTTTCGCAATCAAGCTTAGTAAAGGGATAAAGTTAAGGCTAGGAACAAAAAAACAATCGCAGCGTTTATAATATTTGTCTACCACAGAATAATAACCGAACACAGTGTGGGAGCATTAATCCCTTTTTGGATATATCGGAGACATATAGACTACGCCAAGGAAACGTATGCACTGCATATTTTAGGTTTTATATAAAGCCCACCCTCCCCCCCTTCCTCTCACTCAAAAACCGAACCAAAAAAAAAAAGGGATAAAACAGCTATATCAACAATACAGCACACGTTTTTGTAATACATCCTCTGCAACAAAATAAGATGCCAAAACAAGGTCGAAAGCGACTGCCCCCAAGTACTGCTCCTGGGGAATTCTGCACATATCTCGATATTCGTCTGACGAAAACAGAGAAAAATCTCCTGCAGAATCCACCCTTTATTCATACGCTACCGTTGGAAAGATTACTGGATCCAACACCCTCCCCGCGTTCGAGACGCCGTGCCAATTCATCCAAGGCGCCGCGGCCACAGAATGCATTTATATTGTATCGCAGAGATTTTGTAGAGCGAGTGGCTAGAACGAGCCAAAAAATGTCGCTGAATAATATCTCGAGGCAAGCGTCCGAGAGTTGGAATAACGAAAGCGTCGAGGTACGACACTACTTTATTGTGTTGGCTGACTTGTGCAAGAAGAGGCACGCAGAGAGATTTCCAGGATACAAGTACTCGCCGAGACAGAAGAAGGATAAGGACGAGAGAGATAATGGTAATTTTTTTTTTTTTGTTTTTATCGCATTTGAAACGATAATATAATACACGAGATAATCGTTTGTCCACGATTATAAATATTGACGATGATCTACTTTTTCTTTTCAACTCTACAGTTGTATCAAGCCAGATTGCACACGAGGCTCAGTTTCAATTTATCCCAGCATTACAAAACTCTCCTTCGCCTTCGTTGACATACGAGTCACCCTCGTCGATGTCACTATCTCCCAACACATCCGAAGTCTCGTCACCACTACTTCATACGGTTAACCCGTGCATGTACGTTGAAAATGGGCCCATGGTATATAATCCTAGTTGTATCAGTTACGAGACGCTTCTTTTCTGTGATATGGGATTGGCTCCGACACCAGACTCGTATAGCATGGGTCAGTCTCACGATCCAAGTTACAACATTATGGAATATATGCCTGAATTTTCTGCGCAGCAGGCACCAAATGTTGAGTCTTGGGCCAATGACAGTATTAACACAAATGCGTGTGAAGATATCAATGAAAATGATTATTTTATTTTTTGATAGAAGAACTAATTTATTGTTCTAATTATGGCATGACGATAATGTATTGGCTATAAAGTAAGCGTATTTATGGTTTATTATAGCACCACTCTCTATTATATGTTGATGTCTTTTTTTTTCCTGTTTTCTTTTCTTGTTGTGTTATTGTTACTTTGCCTCAATATCAGAATAGTGTTATAATTTGAGATAATTGTGCTTTATTTTATGCATATGAATAAATTTGTGTATCAAATATGTATATTTTAGGTATCTCATCGTTGTGAATAAATAGAATCCAAAATTGATAGAACACTGAATAAGGGGAAGACTTTCTGTAACCTTTAATAAGCGTATAAATGATATCTTGTGTTATATCTGATCAAGGTAAATAGTAGGGTTACGTCGCGTTCACAATCAATCTATCAATTAATAAATCACTTGATCGATCGATCATTAATTTAGTAATTATACAAGTCGCTGTTACACGATACTTTGCCGACGTACTGGCAAACCTCTTACCTTCATATGAAAGTTGGCCTGGTTGTATGCAGAAGAATTTACATCAATAAATTTCAAATTGACGGAACACCCATTTATGGTAATTTATTCCTATAACCCGTGTCTGTACTCAATTACCTGCCTTTTGTAGAAATCTAATTTTTCTTTTCCAAACCATTCCGTAACCAAAAACATAATTGTTGGGACAACGAAGTCTTATGTGCTTCATAATGGTATATATTGTTGTACCTCGGTTCGGGGCTTGTAGTTACCCATCAAAAAGTACTCGTTCCAATTTATGCAATTTGATATCAATTGATTTATCTATGCATATGCTGCTTACTTATTTGAGAATTTAATATTAGGAGACCGTCCTTACATATTTCAACTTTTTTCTGTCATATTCATTTGTTTAACCCGTGTAAATCGAATTGCGTGAAATATAAAGCTAATCTGTACATCTTTGCTCATACGTCTGCTTATTATATGGGCATGTTGCAACAAAGTGAACATTGGCTGAGAGCACACTATGACGTTTGGACACAACTGACATTTTTAAATTCGTACTAAGACAAATGTAACTAATATTCAAATCGATCAAGATAAAACTTTTGCTGAAAGTTATAACAATTGAAATGGTGCAAAAGACACCAAAGAATGGACAGATGAGCAATGGAAAAAAGTCATCTGGAGTGATAAATCTCAGTTTACACTGTTCCAAAGTGATAACAGAACTCATGTATGGAGACTCCAGAGGAGAAATATGATGTTAACAGTATTGTTTCAACAGTTATGCATAGTGGTGTCGGAGTAATGGTATGGGGTTGATTCACATGAGACTCTTTAAGCCCTTTGGTCAGAGTTGAAGGAATAATTAACAATCAGAGATACTGTATATAGACATTTTGAATGCATTTTATGGAAGAACTTGAAGGAGAAGTTGTTGGTTATGAATTTCAACAAGACAATACTTTAGTCTATAAAAGTAAGTTTGAAAATGGAATTTTTCTTTCAAGATTTAAACATAAATTTGATGACAGATCCCTGACCTTAATCGCATTGAACATCTGTGGTATGACGTACGTACATATCAGACAACGGGACCCACCACCAACATTTGAGGAAAAAACTGGCTGAACTTTTTCAAGAAGAATGGAAGAAATTCTGAAACATAGAGTAAAAGCAGTTAAACGTGCCAAGATTATGCAACCAAGTATTAATAAAATTTTTATTATATTTTGCTTCAAATTATGCTTGAATACTATTCTGAACGCATGGATTACTAAATTTTTTTATCTCTCGACAATTAGGAGTTTGCGTTCCTTTATTAGTTGCATCTACGATTGAACGCTAAAGTAAAAGGTGCACTTGCACTAAAAAGGCTTCTCGACAACTAGGCACTGGTTCTAGTACCCGGGATACTTTACTGGTTTAGTACCCGGGGGTACTGTGAGGGTACTGTACCAGGGGGTACTATACCAGACGGTACATTGGGTAAATAAATCCTGAGACGCATGGAAGTGAAGATAATTTGATGATAGCATTGTGCACACTAACTTAAATGTTGATAATGTTAGAGATATTGAAAATGGTTATACCTATGCAAATACGATAAATTTTGTCATGATTATTAATATTCAGAAACCAGTCTTAACATCAATGTTTATATCTTTCATAAGCGATTATAGCAATATTAATTCTATGAAATGGATCGATTGCTAATACAATACGTATATTCAATAGTGTACCCGGGTACTTTCAGAATGGACTGAAACGGACTGGTATAAGACCCGGCCAAGGGGTACGTGGTTAATAAAGGAACGCAAAACTCCAGGGGGTACGTGGTGTGAAATTTTTGTATTGATTAAGACATTCAAATGTATGGTGTGGTAATGGACTGAGTTCTGGACCGAGACAACGGAAATATCTGAGTTCTGGACTGAGACAACTGAGTTCCGGACTGAGATGGTCCCGAACTGAGGTACAACAGTAACATAACTTTTTTTGTGTATATTTTTAAACGTTCGGTTGCGAAACATAAGCTGTCATATTTTCGGTCAGGCATAAGCAAACTCAAAGGTTTACATATTAATTATAATATACTATGAGATATAGGTTAGAACAAGCACTAAAATTTTATTGCACAGGTTTTGAGAAAGTCAGGTGGCTTTTTTTTCCCAGCACATAAACGCGTCATGTTTTTTTGCTCATTTGTATTTACTCCTTTTTTTTTTCGTTGTCCGCAGGAAGTCACTATTATGGCGCGCGACGATTCAAGCTATTCCTTAAAGGAACTCCCTAATTGGCGTCCAAGTGTGGAAAACGATGTAGAGGCTTTAAAGTAACCTTCGTGCCGGCTCCAATGAAAACGAGATTATATCCGATGTTCAGGCAAGAATATGTTGTGTTAATAAGCCTTTTGTAAACCTAATTTTTATGATTGCTGGTTATTAGTTAGCAACTTTTCGCAACGGTATGTTCTCCGGTGATATACTTAATAGGCGCAATTTCGATGTTAAAGAGCTCGAGGGTGTTGATGGATTCGTCAAAACATTTCTTAATAAGCTGCACGAGGTCGTGTACCCAAGAATCTATGACCGACACATTAATACTGCATCTCTTATTCATGTTTTCCCTATGGATTGTTGGCCTTTAGTGGTTAGGTGAGTGATGATAAAAAATGGTTTGGTTGTATCTACCTCAATGTTTTTAAAGCTTGCGTTACAAATATAGGTCCAAGCCACCTTGGAAATTATCTACTTGTGAATTTGTAGTAGATAAGGAAGCAACGGCGGCTGTAATAATTATGATTAATCAATCGTTTGTTTTTTTGTTTGTTTTTTTAATCATTAATGAGTCCATGTACTGTATGTGCTATTTTTAACAGGACAAACACTTGAAACATGTTAATCAACATCGACATACCATTCTCGCCTAAAATGTGCACAAAGTTGAATATAAAAATTAAATCATATTTGCGCGTAGTTTCCACATACGTTACATTTTATAAGCTTTGATCGGTGCAGCATATTTGAAGGAGCTTAATAAAGATTTACCACAAAACTAGTCAGTTGAGATTCCCTAAGAATTGTCTGACAACTGGTTTCAATCCCAGACGGAAGAGAAGCGATGTTGACTATTTTAGCCAAAATATGTGAATCGCTCTTACTAGAGGGTGAGGAGGACAAAGGAAACGAAGAATGATGTTATTGGTCGCGCCGGCAAACGGTTATTAACTGTATCCGGACATTTATCATGATGAGATTTTGCAACTTGTTATCCCATATGTGAAGTGTTGTTGTAGGACATGCTTATCTGGCAGAAGTCTATGGACAGTTTTTAGCATATTACAGTCAAAGCTCTTATAATAAATCGTTTTATAAAGAACTTTTTTTCTTCTTCCCATTTTCATATTAAAAATCGCCCGGATTTTTATAGCAACTCGCGTTGTAGAATTTTGGGTGAATCGTCTAGTCACAATTTAATGGAAACAGGGTTTCAGCCAATAGGAACAAGAATTTGATCTAAGTATATAGAGTACAAAGCTAACTTTCGCTTAAAAGACCGTACTAATTATTATCTCTTTGCGGACATTGTCAACCAATACAAGACAGTTTGCATATACAGAGTGCAAGAGGTGATACTTTCTGCGATCAGCTGATTATCACACATAAAACCGCGGAACAAACGACGCGATTACTGATAAGGAACAGTAAATAGCCCACAATAAGCTTTAAATAGAGTAGATTAGATACTTGTTGCAGGAAGCTTACATGTTTTCAGAAGTAAATTTATGGTTGTTATTCATTGGTCCGTCTGTCGATATACTGGTCAATCGCTCGTCAAACAATCTTTTTCAATACAATTCTCATCATTTTTAATATTTAACCCACACTTTCCGAAGTTCGTGATCACTATTTTTATCTCCTATTCGTCCTACTATTGATATGTTACAATCCATCCGATACTGAGAAGTTGTATTTTCAATGGTGCCTAATGCCTTTATGCACGAGGTAGAGCAATTCTTTTATATGCAATATATTCTCACATTCAGCCAAAAATATAGCAAATAGCCTTTCTGTGACTGCCTTCAGCAAATAAATCTAATAGCTCGACTTGGATTTTGAACTGCAACCCATCAATTAGTCTTCGTCAATGTAAAGACATAGTTCACTGTAACTGTGTATTTATTGTCGACGATAAAGTTGCTATATATATTAGACGTAAGTGCCGCAAATGACAAGGTACGAGAAACTAGATCCTGTTGTCCCATAAAAATATCTCTCTATGCCGCCCTTCTATAGTACACCAAAATAAATAGTCACTCCCTCCTTTCTAGTGATTAGCCCCATACTTTGGCATGCACACCACGCCATCTTTCGTATCTGCACAAATCTCACCGTCTGATGATCCTCTAAGACCGCTAACGGACGCGCTAAAAGAACGCTCAAAAACCGTTCGGCCTTCAGACGCAACCCTATCTGTTTGTCGATTGGATAATGATCGCTTGACCATGTTGGTACGCTTCTGTGGTGTGCTATCAAGCTTATTGATTGGACATAATTTGGTCGGCACACCCTGATACTCCTTTCCAATGCAAATATTACCGATTTCTGCTACTCGGCTTTATGGACGTTTAAAGAGAAAAACCCAAAAATTAGTACATCTATTGTTCAAGTAACTTGCGCAAAATACACTCCTACTTGATATTTACTCTGCTTTTATCTCTCCAGAATCTCTAATATTTGAAATGATATAGGAAATGGTTAGTTTTTCTTTCTTATGACAAACAGACAAGTTTCACACAGCTTTCATGTAGCCAAGCACCTTTTTACTACGGGCGTGTCGGCGTTCGTTAATGGCCTGCCAGTAACAGTGACGGACGACGCAAAGAGCACGAAGATCGCAATTGATATCAAGTTACAAGTCTTAACCATATTGTTACAGGAGAAATACGGAAGGGTGTAGTTTAAGGTTTGTTATAAATAACGGTGTTAAGTGTGTTTGAATCTATTAAAGATTGCACGGTTATATGGCAAGCACTTTGCAACAAGAATAAGTAAATGAATGAGAATACAGCAGGTATAGTCTAATACTAAGCCAACCCGAAGATTTGAATTTTTTAAAGTTATCTTCACCCACATTCCTGCGCATAATATATATGTGTGATTTCTTCGATTGTTGACCAATCCTGGTTTTTTGTAAATATTATCATTGATTATGATTGGGTGTTTAATGGTTCACCCGACAATTCCTAAATGGAAAATATTAATGGTTTCGAATTTGGGCCTTTTTAGCCACGTTTGGTCAATGCTACTACGCCCGATGACATGATCGAAATTAGAGAATATTCTTAAATGCACAGACAATTTAATATGGTCTTCATTGTATTTAATAAACAAAGTCATCTTTTATCGATACTGGGAGTAAAGTTTATTGCCAAGTGAGGTGACGCTTTGAATTCAGAATTCCAATGTAGTCAATTGACGTTTTCGACGAAAAGCGTTTGACATTTGGTCATTAAACGACTAGTGTGATTGTGTGTATATCTTCGTTTGTGAGGGTGATGAACGGCAGACGAGGATGGACGAGCGAACCAAGTATTTCGAGAAAAGCAAATTCCTTTCTCGATCAACAAACTGGGTCGTAGAGAGGCTCGTTGCGAATTTGAATTATGTCTTGCGGATTGACAAATTTGTTGAGATACCAAAGTCATCTTATCTTAGTAATTATCGCTTGACATCTATCTTTCATTCATACTACGCTTATTTCCGCTGGAACAAAGAGACACAAACATATGTTACAATTCAGCGACTAGACGACATCGTTGTCTTTCGTAATAAAGAACGGCTTTCAGTGTTTATCGGCCGCGGTTACAAGAGCTTCGTATTACAGGTATTATCCAAAAGTGGATTTAGCCCACAAACCAACCAAAATTGTCGTACCATTATATCGTCGGGCGCCAATATCTGAGCCAACCCTTCTCTTCTTGGTATTAGTGCAGTTTCTTACACGTAAACTCATAGCTTTAAGATCTCGTGTAGATCGTTTTGACGTTAATGCTGGTCATAGCATAATTGAACGTGTTCCTGGTTTAGACATTCTTGACTCGTTTGACGCGGGCCCCTAGACTGCTTTGTTAACTGCAAGTTGTAACTCTTGGAACTAGTATGCATATGAATTAATGTCACATTTCCACAATTATGGTGCTAATGTACGACCCACTATGCTTTCAGGGAGGGAGCGGTGAGTCAGGAGGAAGTCAAAGAGTTTATTGATGATGCTGTGTGGCGGACGTTATTGTCCTCGAATCTCGACGCAACGAAAAGGGTATGGTGGCTATTATCTATAAACCGCACTAATGTCACATGACTTTCAAACTTTATAAGTTAAAAACCAAATAAACCTATTGCAAATCTAAACCGATAGAATGATAAATTAAAACAAGCTGAACATTTTTATCGGTGTACTTTT
>CAJVPI010000011.1:0-94756 GCA_910592345.1 Paraglomus brasilianum
ACCAATTATTGCTTACCTCGGAAATAAATAATTCCGGCGTTTCATCAAAACTCTTAAACCGTTTGAGTACAACAGTTCGTGCATTCCCTTCCAACTCGCCTTTATATCTGGCAGTATAAACTGTTCCGTAACCACCAGATCCGATCTCTTTGAGTTCGTAAAAGTCGCTACATTGCATGTACTTTACATGCGTGTAACGTCGTATAATTTCGTCCAATATTGGACGTATGTCATGGTAGAAAACTAAATAATATTCCCGAGTAGATGGCTCTCGAGTGATCCCAATTATCATAATATTATCGGGGGTTAATATCTTCGGGTATTCCTTTATTAGCTATTTGAATAAACAATACAATTATTTACAACAATCAATACAATAACGCATGCTTAATATTATTTGCATTATTTTAATTTACCTGATGAAAATCAAATAATTGATCATCCCCCTCGCCAACTATCTTTTTGAGTGACACTCGTGTCAATTTATGTGTTGTTGGTTCTAACCAATCTGCTATATGTGTGCATCCACAGCGTAATGATGTCATCGCTCGTACGTTTGTCAACAAAGGGTATTCAATCCATTGTATATAGGCATCACCTGTTCTCGTTATATTACTCCATGACTCCATTATAAATAAATCCAAAGATTTGTTGCCAGTCGTCCAATCAAGCGGTCTTGGTGCTTTACAGTGATAACAAAATGCATTTATTTTAGGTTCTAATCGACGTGTACATGCCAGACATAATTCATCGTCAGCTTTTATGAGACAATACTTTTGTTTACTTGCATCGTATGTAAATCCAATAGTTATCCAAACATTACTGATGAGAATATCTGGATGTTCATCACGTAACTAGTGGAAACAATATGTTATACTAAGTCAACAATTATCACATAATTCAATAAACATGTATAATTGAATAGTTTACCCCGTCATAATATGAATCACCCGTCTCATCCGTTATCTCGAGTGGACTCAATCTAACAGCTACACGTTGATCAGTAGATAGACCATACAAGTATGCATATCCATATCCCCCAACATCAATGCAATCAAATGGAATCCATTCCAAATAGGCATCATTTGGTGAGTTTGTTTGTAATTGAGATTTCTTAATAAACTCATCGAGTTGCTTATTGTTGCTAGTCCATCCATTGGATAATTGTTTATATCCACAAATGCACCACACAGGACTACATCGGAGTATTCCACACACAGGGCAGAATCCATGGCGGGAATAACAGTGGTAGAAGCGTTCATAAACAACTATGTAATAGTTGTTATCGTATTTGGTAAAACCCTTTATTAGTTTGTTGCGTCTCTCAAGCCATGTCTTATATCGTCTATAATGACTGACATCATTATTGTACTTGTGTGTTGGAAGTGAGTATATTCTGGCAAACTCATTCACAAGTGTTTGTGTACATTCTTCACTACTTTCAAGGAATACCAGTATTATCTTGCTATAGTAATAGTAGCGACCAGCATAGCAGACGTTGTCGTTGTCAAGTTGAATTGGCTCTATGTTGGTAATTTGCGAGCAATGAATCCATTCAAGTCTCAAGTCTTCATTTTCACTTTGTGAGGAGGATTGAACCAAGTTGTTAATTGCTGGATTATGCATATCCTTAACCGCTGGAAAGCATTCTCAGCATTTTATCGTGCTACATCGCACAACCCTTTATGTAACCCGTTATACATTGTTCCGGCTTCACATACATAGTGGCTCTCGTTAAACCGAAGCCGTTCGTGCGAGACACGAAAATAGACGACACACATATTCAATTATGTCAACTCCTACAGAGGACATCAGCTCTTTGCCAGGTGAAGGGCTGAAAATATACAGTACTGCCAACCATTGACCTTCTATTTTCTTCCACTTACTAAAAATATACGGCTTGTTGAAGTAGCAGCATAAACAAACCTATTATTCATGTTCATACAGTAACAATATTAAGTTATTTTTTTCGCTCTCGGAATTTGAGCTAAAATGTGATTACTGGAGGGAAAATTGACATATTACATTCCCTGTTCCCGTCTAATAATGGAAATGTGAACAAAAAAATTGGGAACTGTCGTGTCAACAACTGCGGGATACCAGACAATCGTCGGCACTAGGAACTTGTCTACTTTCGTACGGAGCGTGGTTTCTCCTACTAATATTTAAATCTCGGTTTACAGTTAGTAACCTTTGTGACACTTATCCTAGATAATTAATTGTCCTCACGGTTCTTATTGTGGGATAATATAAACAATTAATTACATACGTATCGTATTTTCCATGGGAAAATTGCGGAACAAGAGGCGATTATTCTTAATCACTTCTATACCGATAGTTTACCAGGGAATGAATCATTAATGAATATAAAAAACTACTTTATTAAAATATTTATAATAATAAAAGAATCGAGAGAATTAGAACACTTTGGACATTATAAACACACTGAACACTATGAACACGCTCGGAAATTTAGAAAACAATGAAACGCGTTGCTTTATGTCTTTCGAAAGGACTAATTTATCTATTTTTAGCAATAATTATTTTACTATATTGTTATCAGTATACGCTGCGCTTGCTACACTACTACAGCACTTATCGCGGCGCAGCATGCTGCACTTTCCGCCGTGGTGTCGACCGATAGTTAATTAGCACTAGTCTCCACAGAACAAAACCAATATTTCTAACATGTTGCCCAATTAGTGCAATACAGTTAGCGTTAATTGCATACAAGAGGAGTGATATGTATAATGTTTTAAAATTGCAATAGACACTCATCAAATATTAATGGTATGCAATGAAAGTTCATATTCCGGGTATTATATTGGTAGCAACTTGGTAAATAATCGTTAATAAGTGATAAGCATGGAAAGAGGTCATACTTTTTGTTTATTATACCCTGAAGTTTTTTTCAACCAGTTTGTTTAATATGGGGGCATACTGCAACAAAAACCAGACAAGATGAACATAACATCACAGAAGACTTTCAGGGTTCAAAACTGCTGGACACCACAGATTGGTTTTACCCTTTTTTCTTTAACTCAATTAATCAGTTTGACTAAGTCACTCTCTTTCTTTAAGTGCAAAAATTAAATCAAGTTGATTAGCAACGACCAAAAACCGTAGCAGTACTTAAAATTTTTGGCTGAGCAGTTCTGTATACTAAGCTTAAAGGGCAATGCAGCAAAAGCAGCAAGCGCGTATTATTTTTATGTCACCTGATAAATAAATGCGCAGTAGCATTAATATACGCATTTCATAAATGATTATGTGGAGAAAACAGAAAAGTTAAATAAAAGCTATGAAAGCAATAAAAAATTATACACGATTACCCATATATGAAAAGTAGTGAACATCATGCTTCCACCGAATATGAAAAGGCAATACGTTTTTTGAAGACAGGTTGTTGCTCGAAAACGATAAAGTTTGCCAAATTACGCGAGGCGTTTTAAGCTCTCTTTGAACAAGATATATTTTAATAGTGCAACTCAAATTAATGGATGGTAGAGAAATAAGTACCAGCAGACGTCTTAAAAACAAAACGCGTACTAATAAACGGACGTTTTACTACTGAGATCGTAATACGCCTCTTTATCTGAAAACGTATCTCATTATGTTAAAAATGGTGCATTCCCGGTAACATGAACGAATGCCATGATATAACAATCGACATAACCGTTGCTACAGCTGTGAAGAATTTTCTCGTAAACTATGCTGAAATTCATAGACTGACTATCCAGTAGAAACTCCAACAGAATTTTATACTCTTGCCAGCCAAAACGAGTTACAAATCGGGTCTATCTTGATTTATTGCAGGTCTCGAAAACGATAGCGCGTTTTTAATATTTTATGTAGAACAATGAGTGTTATTATAAGTATAAACATATTGATTTGTGTCTTAAATAAACTCGTAAAGGCCCGTAAATAAACTGTAAGTTACAAAAAAATTTGAGTCACTAAATTAAAAACAACGGACATTATTAATATCCACGTAAAGGCATTCGCTACAATATCATATATAATACCATTTAGATTATCATTTCGACTTTAAAAGTAATTTCCATATCCTACTTACTGAAAGTCGGAAGGTTGAGATTTTAAAATTTAGCTTATCAAAATGAGTAATTGATATTGTGCGCATCGATATGGGAATTCAATTTCGAGTGCAGATACCAGAATTAATTTTAACGTGCTGACATAAGTTCGTAATACAGGCCGAAATCGGGAATTCCACACGGATTGCAAAATTCCATAGCATTAATAACAAATAGCACGACGCTTATTATTTATTGTATTACCAAACCGCTTTCTGTTACCAGACTTTGCAAGACGTAAAAACAATCTTTACGATGAAGTGGTTTGAGCCAAGATCTTTTCACACGTGACAAGATCCGTTATATCAATTGCGTCACTCAATTCGCAAAACACTGCCCCTGAAAATTTTAACTCAGACTAGACTCATACAATGCATTGTATTAGGCGTCAATCAATTTGATTTGATTGGATACAGGTTATTGCATGACAATAGGAATGTTACTATTATCTTTTATCTACATCTTTATCAAGTGTCAAATATTAACAATATTAATTCAATTAAAAGCATACATTAATATGCTTTCTTCTTCATATTAGTCATTCTCGTCATGCTGTAATCTATCTTGAGTAATTCCCATTCCGTGCGATTGATTCCCTTGCATGCCATCGTACTCGTACTGTGACTTTATACCGACAAGCCATAGGCATGATAGCCCAGTCTCAAATAAGCAAAGACAACATCTCGAATAGACAGTAATACCTCCGTAAAAGGCAGATTTGCACAGCCACGAACACCAATCATAGCTCTCCATCCACGCAGCGAAACAACAAATACAGCGCAGTCGATTATATACAAAGTGGGGATGGCACATACATGTGTACTAAATAATATACGCCATATACTTTATATTATATACTGTGCATACTTCGATGTTACCTTCCATACTTCCAGTATATGTCAAATCATGCTCTATATGCGCCATTAGCCATTATCCCAAATTCACCATAACACACATTCATCTGTACTTATCTCCACATTCATCTCTCATCTACACCATTGTCGCGTTCAACAAATGTATTAATTTAGTCAACACCTGCACACTCCCAATTCTACCCAACTACTCTGCCCTATCAAAACTATTCCCCCCGTCGAACCTCATTGCTCAATTCATCCAATCCCCTCTTTACTACGCACATCACATCACCACCCCTTTTCATACATATCAACTTCTTTCTGCACCCGTCGGTAGAAAAAAAATTTGTTAGTTTCTCAAAGAACAAAAAGCCTCCCCTCCAATATCACAAACCTTCCCACCACATACTCGAAAGAAGTTCACAATGGCCAACACTAACACAAATGTTACCGGAGTACGTATGATATCGCGTTCTTTTTTTATTCTTTTGCTAACTTGCTATCCAAAGAGGACTGCAAAAGAGAGTTAGCGTAGAGAATGCCGCGCGCGAGAGAGAGGGAGAAGAAAAGGGTTGGGAGTTTATTGTAGTTAGGTGATCGAAAAGAAATAAATATACAAGTAGTAAGACCTTGATTGCGAGAGTTGGCGGCTATGATTGAATGTCATCTTTACAACATTCAAAACGTATAGGCAGAATGTCAACTAACTCCCCTTTACTATATATTTCACTACTACTATATCTATACGTAAACAGGAACGCGAGAACCAGGTATTTCTCATTGGCTCGTAGCTATTTAAACAACAAGGTTTAAGTTTCAGAGTGTGTATCTGATTCATGCTTGTCACTTTTTAAGGTTTACATGGCCAAGCTCGCGGAGCAAGCTGAACGTTATGATGGTAATCATTTTATTCTTTTAGTTATTTATGTGATGTTTGCTACTATCACTTGGAATGAGTACTAAACTGTATACCCAAATAAACCTACTTTGCTATGCATATTCGCATTGGTTACAGAAATGGTTCAATACATGAAGGTGCGTGTTATAATTTTAAAATAAGACTTCTTTCACGTGGTTCATAATTCAAACGAACAATCACTCATAATATTGGTCAACTCTCCCCTTCTTATTTATATACAAAATAGGACGTTGCGAAGGTAATGAAGACCGCGCGGTAAACTGCATACAATCAAAGTGTAGAGACAATCCGCTGATCAAATCGATCAAGTCTATCAAATCACCCCATAAAATTGCGTCATTCCCGAAAATCGCTTGTTTCTTCATATTCGTCCACGTTTCTTTTTTTCTTTTTCTTTTCTTTTTCTTTTCTTTTCTTTTCTTTTTTCTTTTTTTTTTGTTTCTCCCTCATTATAACCTGCCGTCTTTTTATTTAGCTCGGTGTAGAACTCACAGTAGAGGAACGTAACCTTCTTTCTGTTGCCTATAAAAACGTCATCGGTGCACGTCGTGCCTCATGGAGGATCATCTCCTCGATCGAACAGAAAGAAGAGAATAAGGGTAATGAAGCCCAAGTGGGAAAGATTAAGGAGTATCGTCAGAAGGTTGAACAGGAATTATCGGCAGTTTGCTCGGATATTCTTTCGGTTTTGGATGAACATTTGATCCGTTCTGCTGAGGCTGGAGAATCAAAAGTGTTTTATTATAAGATGTGAGTTTGAGATGGAGTTGAAAAGTATTACTGTGCCCCGATTTTGTAGGCGTAGCCTGTCATTAAGAGTTGTAGGGAAAAAAGAGAGGGTGGGTGGGGTAAAAAAGTTTTTAGACCAATAGTTGAGAAAAACGCAGTCACTATTATATAGTACAATAATACAAGAAATATAAGACTTATTGTTTCATTATCTTATTCGAACGACAACGACTATACTAATAATATAGGAAAGGCGACTACCACCGGTACTTGGCTGAATTTGCTTCAGGTGAAAGTCGAGAAGAAGCTGCAACTCTAGCGCATCGAGCTTACAAACACGCAACCGAGATTGCGCAGACCGATCTCGCTCCCACTCACCCTATCCGCCTCGGCTTAGCGCTGAACTTTTCTGTCTTTTATTACGAAATTCTCAACTCGCCCGACCGTGCTTGCCATCTGGCCAAGCAAGCGTTTGATGACGCTATTGCGGAATTGGATACGTTAAGTGAGGAGTCTTACAAGGATAGTACATTGATTATGCAGCTCTTGAGGGACAATTTGACGCTCTGGACTTCAGATCTGCCAGAAGGTAAGCTTTGGGCAAAGAAGATGGGAGAAGCAAAAAAGCGGCAAGGGACACAGATGGATTATGATATTGGATAGGTGATTCTCTGACTGTTTCGACTCGCCATTAATATTTACATGTCTTTTTGTTCTATTTAGCAGCAGAAGGAGAGAAAACTGAGGAACCTAGACAAGATAATGAGCCTGAGGAGAATAATTAGACAATCGCCATGGTACTTTATCTATTTAATCTATATTTATATAAATATTTCTTACTTGTCTGCCCGTTTTATTTAAACTATGTTGATTGGGATAATTCTTATGTATTAGGAAATCCCCTTGATTCCAAGAGAACTCATCTGAGTTTGTGGTGTGCGTAGGTTATTAGAAACAACTAAGAATGGTCCAAGATGGTGTTTGTTATTATAAGTGGTGGCTTTTTGGGAGTTTATATATAAACAACATTTCTTCCGTTTTATAATTGCCTTTTCGAGCTTGATTTTTTTATATAAAGCACAAAGGAAACAGAAACTTGGTCCATTGTAGTTGATCAGTGGTATGGGAGAGTGGGGAGGGGATTGGGAGATGGTTGTGAGAGAAATGGATGGCTTACATTACAGAAGACGGAATGAGGGTCATTGATTATCGATTATTTACGTGACCTGTTGAATAACGAATTATCTGTCTCTGGTCATAAACAACTGCTGTCAATTACGATGCTACACACCTTTTTTCTATACTGCAGTAAGATCGTTATATCGGATACGTGTCAGTAGACCTTTTGTTTAAACGACTGTCTGGGGTCATTGCATCTAATAAAAGGCCTTTTATTCTTTCATACTTGGAGAACACTAGTAATCCTATTTGTTTTAGTATTTTTTTGTTCGACCTTCTTCGTGGTTCTCGTTTTATATTCTCTGCTTCATATCATCAGATATAACAAATGGGAAATTCATATCTGAATACATCATATGGATTATGCAGTTCCAGATTCCAGATTCCAGATTCAGCTTGAGAATACTAACTAACACGGTTACATGAAAAGAGACCATCACCATCCGTACATGTATTATAAACTCAATGCGAAGGGATGTAATCACTATGTTCCAGTTAAGATTTATTTCGCATAAGAAGTAAGAGTAAAAGGAAAAAGTAAAAAGAAAAAGAAAAAAAAGCATGCGAAACTTTTGTTTGGTAATTATATCCCGTCACTGATTATATTCGACATGATTAATCCATGATAACAACATCCATCTTCGATCGAGATGACAGCTAATGTGGGTAACGTTATTGTGTTGCAATCGTTTTATGAGAATATAGAAACAAGTATAACTACGAACATATTCCGTATACATTTATAAGCAGAAAAGTATTTATGACGTATATGATGGTGTTTTACATCGTGAGTACTGTACTGATACCATGCGTGATGTTGGTTTAACTATTTTTGGTTCTATTGAAGAGGAGGATGGGGAGAGAGAAGAGAGGAGAGAGGGGAGAGAGGGGAGAGAAGAGAGAAGAGAGAGAACAAGAGTCAGTGATATGATGTTTATACATGGATAATTCAATTCATCTGGCTTGTCGGATGTATATATATACCTTGGGATTGTCAGGATGATCCTTCCATCTCTCAGCGACAAGTTTAAATGCGGCTTTGTGTTCAAGATTTGGATTTTCAGCTTTGACTTTGGGAAGTTCGGATTTCATGAAGGCATTGTACGGCGATAACTTTCTCTTTCCCCCGGTTTTAGGAGCGAAAAGGGTAGGGGGGGAAGAAGGAAAAAAGAATATCCATGTTAGACGATTACTGTGTATAATAAATCCTACGAAATTATATATACTATATAGTAACGATACTATTATATGTCTACTAAAAAAAAAAAAATTTCTATAAACTTGGTCGTTCTTTCTTCTCATATGACGCTTATATTCTCTATATCCGTTATATGAATGACGTGGGCCAACCATATTTCTTCTGTATCTCTCATATACTTGTCCAAAATATATAGTTCTATATAGTTCTATATAGTCATATAAGACATTATGTACAGTCGCGCTCTATGCCCACTCTCTAACGAATGTTTCGAGTCCATAATCTAACACCATAATAACGTGTACATCTCCGCACTCCACCCGCACACACAGTTTCTTCCTCTTGACCATAGAACAAGACACGCTTCTTCATTATGAGTGTTGTTATTTCCCATATATGGGGTCATATTTGTATAGTAACATATATCATTTATATTTACTCGCTTATGTTGTATATACTTACTGGCGGTTGACTTCTTCGTTGCTTTGGCCTTAGGCATTATGAAAGTTTCTGTTTACAGGTGTGGATAGACGGTTGTTTGCGTTCGAGAGTTTGAGAAGAAAAAAGATACAGGTGGATAGGTGGTAAGTGGAGTATATTGGGTATTTATTGGATGATAGAGGGTGTGTAGATTGGTAATATTATGGGGATATCAGATGTGGTTCGGATGAACAGAAGTGGAATGTGATATTTCAATGTGATGATATGGTATATTATTGGTTTACGTATAATAGTGATGAAGACGAGAGAGCAAGTTTATTATTAAATTGTAACAAACAATAATATATAAAAGGCTCATAATATATACAAGTATCTGGGCTTGCTGTCTCTCACTTTCTTGTTGAACAGTAAGGACTTCTATTTGGTATCTTGTTGCTTTTTTCATCATCAGCGTTTTTGTTATTGTTGTTGTTATTATACTTACTTTCTATTATCACCTCGATGAATGATATATTGCCTGGTTTTTTTTTTTTTAATATCTAAACTACTATTATTTATTTATTTATTTATTTATTTATTATAACACGCATGTCAGTCATTACCGAATACAACTGGCTGACATTACCCCAGTAAACAAGATGTTGCTTCTCGAAAGTGGTGGTGATACTGAAAGTGCTTATCATAATAATTAACCGTATATAATCTTCATCTACTACATCAGCCAACAAGGTTCTCAACCTTAGCTTCCCCCCTCAAATGCTATAAACAACTCCCACAAAAAAAAAATTGACAACGAATTGCAAAAAAAATGTCGAGAAACTTAACCCGTTGACAATGGCGGGTTTATTATATCACTTAATAATTGTCCCTTCTCTTCTTCCATTAATAAAGTAATAAGTAATCAGATAGCATATATTAATATAACACTTACTTGTCACATGACAACATTTATGCATTTGACTATAAACACAACTAAATTTATAAACACTGTTCGATTGCGTAATATATCGACTGGGCAATATATGTTGTATCACGTGACAAACCACATGACGAATAATTATAATTCCATAGTATACTATTATTCCTCATCCACTCATATATGCACTATCCCCCTATTCCATTCATTGACTTGCCATCTTAATTCTTTCATTCAACTTTGTCTTCTTCCACCAAGTGCTTTATTACCATAACCCGACAGTATCATAATTAGACGGTTACACTGTAAGCAACCTGTCATAATCACAATTACTATCTCGAGCAAACTGGGCAATATATCAAATATTTATATAGTGTATGGTGTATGTAATATCACAAGTACGAAGCGATCGTGTGATAATAAATACTATCCAATCACAACAATATTTTTACTTTATCTTAGTATCGCTAATTGACACTGACATTAAAATGCTTATCATTGAACTATTAATACTAGACGGCATTATCAATCTATTAATAACTTTATCATACTAACGTAACTATATGGTTCTTATATATATTGACTTGTACAATAATCATATAATCACTTATTGTCTGACAGTCGAAATAACCCCGTTTTCAGAGTATCCCCTGTACTCTCCAATACGCCATAATAATGGTGAGACATACAAATAAATTTCTCTCACACACAAAACAGTATATAGGGGGAGTCCTATTTGAGGGTGAGCAGAAAAGGTCACCATTGATTGATTGATGTACTCAACAAGGAAGCGCCGCTCCGCTGCAGCAGAGCCCACCCTCTCTGTTTGTTTATACAGGAGAAATTGGGGGTGATACAAATACACCGCCCATATTAATATGCTATAGTAAACAATAGTCTTAATAATTTTCATTATTCGGACTGAAAGCCCATTAATCACGTGGTCGGAAATAAGGTTGGTGACTCCCGAGCTTATTCTTATTACTATTATTACATTTAATATCTATCAAACTAACCGATTCTCTCCAATGCTAGAATCAATTCAACAATTTGTCTCCTACGCAAAGTATTCCACATTATTAGACAATACTACAATCTAAGGGATAATATGTGCTACAGGCCAAGATTATGTAAACCGAAATCCATAAACATGGCAGTTACATTTAGTGCTTTACATCTGTCTCATTGCGAATTCAAGTCGTCTCTTCAATCGTGATCTTCCTCCGTTTCACCTGGACACTCTCTCTCCAGCTCATCCGCATCTTTGTACACCGACCCACAATAAAAGCAATAGTGATGCTTTTCACGCAGGTAATCAAGTATGACGCCGAGTTGGATACGCGTGTCTTCCGGTGATAAGTTCCCATCCGCGACATCATCATGCTTGTCGCTCTCTCTCCCTTTCTCGTTCCCATCTTCATCAGACTCTGCCAGGGTTGACTGATCGTCCGCGGGGTCCGTCTCTGGAGTCCACCAGAGGGGATTTTTCTTATGGTAAAGGAGAGTGAACGTGTTAGAATCATTTCTATGTCGCAGCTCGGTGTATTATTCGTTTAGTATAAGAACAATGTCCATTCCTATGTTCAATCTGGTTGCATACTCATACTCATACTAACATTGTGGATCATGTCTTCCCTTTGGTATGCCGAACAGACTGGTAGGGCCATTGATCACACCAACTGCACAACATTCATCCACTAATATCGAATTAAAGTTTCAAACATACCTCAACACCCTAAAGTGTATTACATACAAAATCAATAGAATCATGAATTAAGTATCCAGTACAATGCATGGTTCGATTACGTATTTCTTCCTCTTCTTCTTCTTAATCACTTACTATCTTCACATCTAAATCTTCACATATCCTCTTGGCCGATTCCAACTGTGCGAACGCCCGCTTCTCTAGTCGTCCTTCTCGTATCCTCGAACGATACTCTTCATCTTCGATCCTAGCTTTCTTAACAGCGCGCTCTACTTCTTCACTCTCACGTTCTCTAATTTCCGTACCCAATCCAAGACCGGATCGACCTTTTGAATAAGAAGCAGTATGTAAAAAAAAAAAGACGTTCCTCGGTTTAGATAAAGTCTTGTAAATCTCAACTGCCAATCACTTGGCAAAAACTATTCAACCGACCACTTATCACAAGCGCATCGCGATTGATGGTTAGGCATGATCACGGAACAACAATACTCGGATCCATGAACAGGCGATAGCTGATAGAATTATGGCATACACAATAACGAATGCCTCCGATCGAGCGTATTTTCATCTAACTAACCTTGTCTAATCTCTACAGGCACTGGGTCGATCCTTCCACCCGCTGATCTTCCTAATGCCATGCCCTCCTTGTATCCCATTCTCCTAAGTAACATCAATCCAGGCGACGCATTTTCCTCTGTATCTATCCGTTGACTCAGTCCTTGTTCACGGCTTTCTTTCTCACGTTCTCGAAGTGGTTTGATAGATCCCCTGTTAGACGATAACTTTAACCGACGGCGCTCGCTGTATGTAAGCGTCGCTTTTTTGGGTTTTGGTGTTTCCGCTAAGAATATATCGGACATATAATCTTCTGGGTCTGAAGAAGACATTTTTGAAGGAAACAGAATCGTCCATTCGAGAGGAGTGTATGACAAATTTAAGTTACACGATTTCTTAAACAGGTGAAACCTATTTAAACCCAACGGACCTGTTTTGCTGTTTTTCGGCCAGAGATCCGTTATTATTATTGTATTCTAACTAGAGGATCATGTGATATAAAGTATTTTAATAATGCTAACGTCGAACGTCTTTATTGATGATTGATCAGGATGGGAAACAACGATTTGACAAGCCGAAAAGACAACGTACTACGGGGACTGTAGGAGTGCGATCGAAAAATCTTCCTAAAACCTTTTGTTGAAGGCTCTGTACCCTTTCTAACTCTATAATTGGCGCAATCTACTGATGTCGTTCTTTCCCGCAGGAAAATTGTCGGCTGTGTTTAAGAAACTCAATTGCTGATTTGAACATTGTCGACGACGTATGATATTTTCCTTGGTGTTTCAACGATCTCAACCGAATCGTCTTCATATACAACCGATTGAATAATAATTTCATCGCTGAATGGAAACTGAATCATCACTATGTAGATATACTAAGATTCCCGTCGTCACCACAAAGCATACCTTCAGCAGTTTCTCTATTAGTATAAGTTAATTGTTAGAAAGGTTTTCTAGACAGTTACAATCTTCCATTTCCAATTGTAATGTCGCCTTGTTCCGTATCATAGGTATATAACGATTCGATGGTTTCTCAAACTGTTTCAATCCCATCCGGCAGGATGCTAGTCTTCCTCCAACAGTTTACAATAGTACTTGGTTTATCATAGTCCCACGCGTCCGCATTGCATCCTTGATAATGAAAGGTTTGAGTAAAATGTTCATTGTCTAAAGCTTCGTCATGAGCATCTACACGATTTGTATAAACTTTTGCCTATACTAAGCTTTGAATGACCGAATTATACCAGCATCGCATGACTGCAATGCACTTGTGGTGCGAGGTGGTAAGAAATGTAATGTGATATTCGGGAGGCCTTGCGGCTCTTTATGGCATGATGCGTTGTTTAAAAGCATTAAAAATCTTTTGCATCGAGATTCACAAGCCAATCCATAAAGATCAAAATCTAACATTCAATCAATTCCTTTCTCAGATAGTACAGTAATGTGCGGGAAGTTTATTCTTGCTAATTTCTTGGAGAGCTCGTGGATTTTGGCTCCTATTAATAAGAACGACGGGCAACTTCTCTGTTCCAGTAGAGTTTCGCTGCAAAGAGGACTGTAATTCTCTCCATCGAGATGGTATTCTTCAGTTTTTTGTTGTAATAAGCAAATTCAGCGCGCTGCTAAAAAGCCAACGGTTACGGTTTCGCGGGAAATAAATCTTCAGGATTCCATGGTTGTAAAATATCTCTTAGCTTTAGGTGATTATTCAAATTGCAACAGAGTCGATATCACGATTATCAATTAAGATGCATCGATAAAGCTTCCTCTAGTTGTGGCCATTTTGGGAGTCGTCTTAACTGCCAACCATATATGCTGACTGTACTGCTCCCACATTTGAATTGGTTTGCTATTTCAAAGTTGGATGTTGCAATTTCATCTGAATACAATGGCCATAACTCCAATATCACATGATTCATAGATTAACGGTTTAAAGGCAGCGCCCTTTAGTAAATTTACAACACAAGTTTCACGTGTGCGAAGAATTTCAGGGGTTCGATTGACGGAATGGATACTAATACTAATACCTACGCTTGACGTTGCTAATGAGGCTGAAATAGAAAGAAGAAATAAATAAACTTCTGCAAAACTTCCAATTATCAGATTGACCAAGTTTTTATCAAAGGAGTATGGTTTATTGTAATATATTAATATTAAAAAGTTAAATAGAAAATTGAATTTCTTGAAAAATAAAATAGCGTCGAATACATCTTCATGGAGATCGATCATGAAACAGAATTTGTATTCTCGACAAAGCAGTACCGACTTATTTGCAGCAGATAGTAAAGAATATCTTGGTATCCAGCATTGTTAACAATTCTGTCATAGATAAAGTTTAAATCAACAGCACTGAAATCGTAAAAAAGAAGCATGTATCATACATAGTGAAAATCGATAAGTCGGACAAAATCCCTCTGCCCTTTTCTTTTTTTCATATTAAAATACTTTTGATAAGTCGGATTCCTTGATAAGTCGGATAATCATGCCCAGCCAGTCGTGTTCGACTTATCGAGTTTCACTGTGTATGATCTTTTTCTAATATTGCTTGCCTACAGTTACGAGAATCCAATGTAAGAATTAGAAGTTAGAATACACTAGCTAATTTAGATTAATAGTCAAATATTTGGTACGACAGGTATCGAAACCCCAGATTTCGACGCATTGTTCAATAAATAATGAAAGTTAGATTATTAATTTATTGAATTAATAATTGTAAATTCCGAATAATAGCGACAACCAGCACATAAAGCTAGAAACGAAATTCTAGTTGCGCAAATTTAGAATTTACTATTCACACTTTCACTGAAAATAGAAAATTCCTCAAAGCAATGAGTAAGCGTTATACTTGTAAACGCTTTCGTTATTATTTGAAGTGTTTTATGTCTTGCAGCCTTCATACAGTATATGGTGAGGAAAGTTTGAATATTGGAAAAAAAAAGTGATCAAAAAATATGATAATAATATTCATATTAACAGATTATGAAACAATCCATTTATGATAGTATATTTTCATTATTGTCATTATGGATAACTGTCAATATAAAGTCATATTTAGCAACGAATCTCGATTAATAATTATACCCGCATGTCACTAGGCACAAAACTGTTTGCTTAATGATGTTAGTCCCTGGAATAAACTAACTCTGCATTCTTGACCAATATCGGCTTTAATAGACAACATGTATTAATAACTTAATCATGCTATAAGACTTGTCAGATTGTCTCTTACGCATTTAGAAACTCATTCACAAGTCTTATCAGTATTTCTTTAATAATAAAATTTTCAGTATCGATATTTGATCGGCTATGCCATGCAGTTTACTGAAGCAGATCACATATAGTTCTTGAATTTTAAAGCCAACAAGAAAATTTTCAATAATAATTACACCCCTTAAATGTTACAAGTCAAATACAAGCCCTTCAAGTTAACTGGCTTATAACGTTTCACGTAACAGACAGTTATTTCACGGATTACTATTTAATTCTAAACAATAGACAATGTATTTTCAAACTGTTTCATGTTAAAACACTCGAACTTTTATCAAGTTTGTACATATTACATGAGACATTATTCAGTCCTCACAAAAATTTTATATATAATGCGCGACTTATGACCGAGTTTATCTGACGGCAAAGCCTTAAAATGGGGGGTTTTTTCTTTGCTTCCTAAAGATGTAGACAAATAATATCAAAGAATATTAAGCTTGTGTTCATGATAATGTAACAATATTGAAGTATCTTACAAAGATACTTGTTTTTAACAAATGTCTATTGTGCAACAAACGCTAAAGCTTTAAATTCCGGAACATGTCTTCGGTTAAATAAAGGTATTGTACGTCAGAGAACGATTCGGATAAGAGCCTTTTGTATAGGTAATAGAAAAATAACAAATTAATTTTTAACCACCTTCTTATTTGATTGACGCCGTATCGACATGGGTAGGACATTGTAAGTGGTAAAACTTGAGACCTTTGGTTACATAAAGACTGAAGGAAGCTCCAAGTAAGTTTTTTGACTGTTCATCAACTCTTGACCTTTTTATTATTGATTGATTTTAATTGATCAACCAATTATTGTTTTTATAAGTTATTGTTATAAAAATGTTGTGATACTATAGTATTTCTGCTCATTGTCACATCAAATTGCACAAACATAATGACAATTAATTAACAGCTGCCCATTTCTCTCACCAGTTGCAAAACACTCAATTATTCTTATATTTATTCTTAATTTTTACGTATATGCATAAATGGCGTTGTTCTACTATATACGTTGTGCTATCTTATCTCGTAACAGCACGCGATATAGCTCTCGACTGTTTGATTTTACGTAGTTCAAAGATGTGTCTCTCCATTCACTGCATCTTGAGGATATAGGCGCTCCTCCCCGAGACAAATGACTTCCATTATTCAACCTAAATTTAGCATAAACACATTATTATACTATTGCATTATTGTACCAATAGCACTCGCTTGTCGCTTTTGTTATACGATTGTGGGTGAATTTTATCCGCATCACCCACGTGATACAAGTTCAAATAATGCTGTAGTTACTCTCAATCTTATTTAAGCTTTTATAAATGCCATAACATTCGGAGTACTTTAATTTAAACACAGAAGGCTATCAGATCAAGCATGCTGTTAGTGTGACAAGCACGGTTCGAATTACCGTACTTAAATCACAGTAGTAGGCGTTGTGTTTTGTTTATAGTAGTCGGCAGCCAATCATAATTGATGTCGAAAGGCCAATCAATTAATATTAAATTATGCAGAAGCATAGACTCGCAGGTGAGTCAGTCTATAATTATATCATTACTATTATTATTATTGGCACAAGCATGTTTAAACAAAAGACATCCCCAGCAGAACAAACACAGACGACACCTTCTATTCATCGGAAGATTACGTTATCTATCGACACGGATTCATTCGTATTGACAGGTGGTAATGACATCGTGGGAATTGATTTAGACACCGGAAATCTATCCGTCAAAGGTAAAGACAAAATTGTCCCTCTAAGAACGAAACAAAGTTACTTGGGCTAACCAACTCTATTTTACAGATGACTATATGCCAACATCTACCACAAGGCATTATGAAATTTACGGGATAATCGGATTCATTAAGCTGCTAAGCAGTCAGTATGTTTCTGAGAATTAATTTTATTAATATGAGGCGCATAAGACGGCTCCCACTCATATTTATTCATATATCATTCAAACATATGAACAGACGACTATATTATAGTCGTCACTAATCGCAGGCCTCTTGGTCAGATTCAAGGGAAGACTATTTACGCCATCACGAGAATTGCCGTCGTTCCATTCGAATATGAAGAAGCCTGCCGTGTTTTAGACCGTCGTGTATGCTATTTGATCTTTGATGTTGATTGTAATAAAATTCCTATATTCAATATAATCTTTGTAGGTTGTCAGAGAGATTGAAGATTTGTCTTCAACAACCGATAGCCTCTCGATCCCTATTCCGTCCCACGGCCGTGTTACATCTGAAGACGTTGACCCTGCAACAACAATGATATCAGAGAGAGAACTATCATCCACTCCGGAATCAACGACTCCAATTAGTCAATCACTTCCCACAGAAACTAGTATCACCGAAACTAACGTTACCTCAACGGACTCTACGACTTTCGTGCAATCTTCAAGACCTTCTAGAATGGAATCGTTTAGACAGCCTGTGAATTCATTGTTTGCGAAAGTGAAATCGGCCTTCACCAAGAGACCTTCATCGGTTGCATCTGACACATCCGACGATGCTGAGAAAGATATCGAGTTCGAGAGTGTAACGATATCGGAAACTGTTGTATTCCGTCAAGTCACCCCTGAGGGTGAATGTAGGGAGGACGAGAATGACGAAAAAGAGGATGAGAATGATAAAAAGGGGTTTGGGGCTGCTGCTAAGAGATTAACAGTAATGGCTTGGGATGGGCTAAAAAACGAGGTTGTCGGTGTACGGGACGTTGTCGCTTTAAACAACGTAACGGATTTTAAGGTAAGAGAGAAAAGAATGAATAAGAATGTATTTCATACGATTTAGTCTTGGCAAGTCACTTATGATAGCAATCTTTATATATTAGATATTGGATGAACGCATAATAAAAGAGATCGTGTTATTGTTCCGAGGAGAGTCCTTTTACTTTTCATATGACTATGGTGGGTGTATCAATATATATGAATTTGAGATAAACAATACTTACTAGTTTCTGTTACTTTGGATTTGTGTCACTATATAATTAACAGACAATTTATCGTTAAATAGATCTCACAACATCCTTACAACAGAAGGAAGACAAATTGGCAGCATGCGAGAATATTCCACTATGGAAACAAGTAAGATACCAGGATCAGCTAACCATTCTCTTTGGATTTCGTCATGCGTCATATGCGAACCATCCTTTATGGTATAATAGATGACAAAGCAGTTCTGGTGGAACGAATCAATGTTACAGTGTCTGATTGACATGGAGGTAAATATCAAGTATACAGGTTTTGGTTCAATAGACGTTTTCCCGCGTTGACTAATCAATGTCGTCTTGTTTGTTCTATTTTAGCTTCACTCATGGATTTTGCCCATAATGCAAGGCTATGTACAAATTGAATCGTGCGAAATAGAAGATCTGCCCTTTTATTTGATTTTGATTTCTCGGCGAAGCAGAGAACGCGCAGGTATGCTAAAGTTTCTTGTTTGTAATAATTAGAATTTGACGTACTAACTAGTGTTCTATATAGGATTAAGATATCAAAGACGCGGAATAAACGAACAGGGACACGTGGCCAACTTTGTCGAAACAGAGCAGATTCTTTTGGCAACAGTAAATATAGGGAACTTTTATTCTTTCAATGTTTTTGTGAGCACGCCATTTTCATAGTAAACCTGCTTTACTGCTTATATCTTCTAGATAGATAATGTACCGAATGTTGTTTCGTTTTTACAAGCGAGGGGTTCAAGTGAGTTGACTGTAACGTTCTCATTATTTACGCCTATTAGTAGTCTTGAGTAGACTAACGCTCGTGCATTGGTAGTGCCATTATTCTGGTCACAATCTCCATATGGCTTAAAGCCTAAACCGGTATTGGAGCGTAAACCAAAGGACAATGAATTAGCAATCGCTGCACATTTTCGTCAATTGATTGAACAATACGGACATATCGTTTGTATTAGTTTAACCGAGTCAACTGGTCGTGAGCAGATAATTGGTAGTGCCTATCAAGAGGCAGTTGCAAATTTAAACAATGATAATATTGGGTAAGTATGTTGGTACGTATCGCGATCAACCACAATTTCGATTGACAAAGGGAAATGTTACGTGTCTTCACTTTATCAGATACGTAGAATTTGATTTCCATAGAGAATGTAGAGGGATGAAGTATGAAAACATTTCAAACCTGATTGTCCAATTGGAGAGTGAGTTTTCGGCGATGGGGTAAGTAATTATAGCAGAAATAAATGAAAGAGTCGGAACGTGTGGTCTTACTTTGGTTTGTCATTGTTTAGATATTTCTGGAAAGCTGAAGGGTCTCCAGTACACTGCCGTCAGACTGGAATATTTCGCACCGTAAGACTGCGGATTTGTTACAAAGGCTTTTGTTTTGTACACATTATTAATGGGGGTTTTCCAATGTATTTAGAATTGTATGGATTGCTTAGACAGAACAAACGTAGTACAGGTCAGTTTGATAGCATTCTGCTGATACCCTCGGAGGTTTCAACGTCTCACACGTTCCATCTTAAACAGAGTGCACTCGCACGTCACATTCTTGTTCTTCAACTCCTTCGGTTTGGACTACCAGAAATACTAGACAATGGAGTGTCGCACTATGACGCATTTGAAAATAGTTTCAATGATGGTAATGATGGTAATGGTAATAATTCTGGCACTCGTTCTACTTGTGATTGTTAAGAAATTCTGTTCTTTATCAGTATGGGCAAATAACGGGGATTCAATCAGCAGGGAGTATGCAGGAACTAGTGCACTGAAGAGCGATTTCACAAGGTAAAACGATTGAATATGATGAGATATATACAGTTCATAAAGACTGTGTTATTAATAGATAAATTCTCTTTTTATATTAGGACGGGTAAGCCGCATTTTGATGATTTTACTGTGACTATCAAAACAACCGATTTTCTCACATTTACGGATATATTATACTTTCGCTAAAGGTAAACGCAATATTCAGGGAATGGTCAACGATGCATCAAACTCGCTAGCCCGGATGTATCAGAATACGTTTAGAGACTTTTTCCGTCAGGTGATTGCCATGATTGTCTGGAGATAATAACCGTGTAGAGAGAATGGGATTTAGCTTTTATTTAATCGCTCAATTTTTTATGCTTGTAAATTTTAGGCAACTATTGACTACCTTCTTGGACATCGAACTGTAGAAGTATTTGAAGAATTGCAGAGACGTTTTGAAACGTCTGAACCAGGCGAAGAGGATCGCTGGGCTAAGATTAGAGCAACAGCAAGTAAGTTGTCTTCAAAATAGGGTTTATTCGTGCAATAACATATACCTTATTAATTGCTTTTTTTAATATCGCTCTTTCATTCTCGTAGTTGAAATAAGTAGTTCCATAGTAATTTATGACAATGAGGTTAAATCAAATGGATGGACTTTTCTATCGCCGTCCGAGCCAAACGCCAAGTATGCTATAATGTATAACATTTGATACCCTTTTCACGTATTAGAAATTCTCAACTCTTGATTGTAAACATTTGCAGGCGGAGTAAATCATATGAAGAGAAGGTTTTATTGCTAACAAATAAAGCACTGTATATCTGTACTTATCACTATGGCCTTGAGAAGATTGTCCAATTTGTCAGAATTGGATTAGGAGAGATTCAAGGCATAGTCAAGGGTTTGTTCACTTACAATTAGATGATAATTTGTAGAACGGTGCTCTTACCTCAGTTTTGATTCTAACATCCTCACCTTTATTAGGGGAATACATTTTAACAACTTTATATACATCATGCACAACCGTCGATGATAATTATGGACTCATGATTTATTACTGTGCGGCTGGTGAATCCACGCGTCTTAATTCTGGAAGCATAAGAAATAATGCTGACCATCACACGGAAAACGATGAGGAAGAGACAAAGTTTGTAGCGTTTAAAGCATTCCGGAGTAATATCGTTGGGGAAGCTACCAAGTTCGATAGTGGAGCTAGCGGCGATCATATAGCAGGCACGCAGACCGCAAAACAGGTTGTCAACGAAGTTGTGAGCGAGATTGTAGCCGCCTGTCAAGCGATCGGAAACCATAAGGAATCCTTCGTGGTTGAACAGCCAATCATAAGGTAAAAAAAAAAAAAAACAACGGAACTTGACTCTTTCTTGTAATGGTATCATTATCTAGATGTTTTTACTTACAAAGACATTCTCTCGTCTGTAGTTTTATTGAAGCTAATAAGAATACAGGCATAATGACGAAAGTTGGATTCCAGGTCAAGCGGGCACTGTGGCTATAGGGAGTTATTATTGTAAATTTCGTATTTATTAGTGGCCATTTTCTCAAAAAACATTACGAAAGCCGAGCGACTATCATTCGAATCGCACGGGGCCCAATAGTTTCAATTTACGTTACGTTAAATACATATGATAGATGCTTGTTGTAATAAAATTCTTGCATAAACATTCAATATGGCAATTGATATTTATTAGAACAATGTAAATAATTCCTTCTATATTATTCTACTTGATTATCTCTTAAATCTAATACGTGGTAACGGTCGCATTTCTTTGTGGTCGAAATTCATCGACCAGCTAAAATCTGGCTCTTCCTGATAAGGTGCTTTCAGGATGCTTAATCAAACTCTTCCGGTAGACTCAGACCTTTAACCAAACTTTTCTGTCTTCTCTTCATGACATCTGTCTCGCTTACGATATGGCGCTGTTCCCACTTGACGTGCTCACGTTCATTAATAGGTGTAAGGATAGCCTCAGATGCACTCGTATGCAAATGAGTCTCAGTATTAATATCATTGCTATATAGTATAGTTATGTCTGGCAGTGAGTGAGATATATGAAGAGACTGAGGACGGGAAGACATGTCTATTTCATCGTGATGATGGCTTTTTTGAGCCATCGTCTCACGTTCAGTTGCAGCATTGCCGTTCCTTAAAATACCATGATCATCTGTATTACCGACTTCGGTGATTCTTATAAACGGCTTATCCTCATAACATTCCATGAACCATCTTGCAATAGCTCTTACTGCACCATGGCTTTCCGGCAACAATGTCATCATCAACAAAAATGCGTGTCCTTGTCCCTTGATTAAACGTACTTCAACATCCTCGACTTCGCTTGAGTTTGCGCCTACAGCACTCGTACGGTGTGCTGATTGTCGCATTTTACGTTTAGCTTCGCGAATACGCCCCGCAAATACGCAAGTATCATCCACTAGAGGATCTTTTTCCCCACACATGAAGTACGTGCGAGGGAACTGAGAGAGTATTTTATCAGGTGCTACAATTGGTGAGAGATAATAGTCGGCGCGGAAGTCAGGGTAGTTATTGGGACCAAGGTAGAGAATGGCCATTGCACGCATCTTTCGGAAAAACAAGATGAAATTATTAATGTTGGAGCGAAAATATTAACGACTCTCGCCAAGACGATGATGGTATAAAAACACTTACCAGATCTGGCGTAAGCACACGATCATGAATAAAACTCATACGACTTGTCATTGCTAAACGGGTTTCAATAGCTGTTCGCGGGTGCGTTTTTTCACTATGTTGAGGGCTTGGTGGTTTCACATCCACAACTTGAATACGCTGTTCGATAGTCTTTTCGTTTTCGTCGATGGATCTGGAGAAACTCCACCTTCGCTTCTTAACATCCGGTACAACAGCCAAAGGACTCTGGTAGCGCAGATGATCTTTTGATTCCATGATGCTTGGGATCGAACCGGTTGATTCTGCGCGTAAAACTGCTACATGTGCAGGAGGCATCCAACATGTAATGTTAAAATCTAAGCATGGATAAACAAAGACCAAAGCACATGGATGAGAAAGGGGGGTCGGAGATTCAATTATTTTGCACATAACTGCGGCTACAAAGTTCCCTCCGCTACAAAAGTAATGGGAAGTTAAATACGTGTCAACTGGTTGTTTTGGTCAAAAAAGACTTTGGTGATGCGGAATCACTTACGCAGAATCACCAAACAAAGAAATTTTAATTCTCTCTTTCGACCGTCCATCTTCATATTTCCATCCACTCAATCCAATAATCTCTCCATTGCTCTCGACAATACTCTTATAGGCGTCAAAGCACTCATCCAAACCATATGGATACGGATATTCAGGTGCCTTTGCATAGTTAACACAGACGATCGGTATTCCAGTTTTTTTGGTTAAATGTGATAGATACTCTTCATGACAAGGCGGAGGCATTGTAACAAATCCTCCACCTGGAAAGTGGAGAATTATTCTATCGGTGTTCTTGTACGATTCAACCGTACCAGCATAATATATCCATACTTTTATAGTCGTCTGTCCGTAAGCACTGTTCTGTGGACGTGGGATGGAGATTTCTTTGGCGATTGTAAGACGGGGACTGCCAAGTTTGATAAGTGCTCTAAAATAGGGATTGAGCATCTTCTCCCAAGATACGCGCATATGTCTTACTGTTATCGTGGCTCTAATACGACGACACTGTTAATGGCAAAAAAAAAAATTTGCAATAAATACTTATCAACCTTTTACATATTAATCAATTCTCCAAACTAACCTTCTCGTCTGCTCGATCTGCAAATATTATATAGTAGATGGAGAATATGATTGACACAAAATCCCTGAGAAATTTAGGTCTAATGCGCATGGCCGTCCAGAAACCTGCGTCGATTGCCGTCAGAACCCATGTGGCTCTGTAGTAATTACGACTGTACTAATCATAAATGCTGTGTTAGATGTGTTACTCTTCATTAAAAAATCAAAGCATATTTAACATCGAGTTTATGTCGCATATACATACGAGTCTTGCTAACGGTTCTGGTGCTAACTCAACAATTGAAACCAAAAAATTAACGTTACAAGTTATTCGTATCGAGAGTTGCTGATATTTTGTTGTTATTAGAGAAACAAAAGTGCTTACATCCAAGACCGACCAATCGATCAGCATTCTTTAGAATGTACATGCATGCCAAAGTGCCAGCTACAAGTTGGAAAGGCGAATACTTTGCTTACATATTGTTCAAAAGAAGAGTGATATCTTCGTTAGCCCAAACATAAATCACGCAGTTAATTACACAGTATAAACACTATAACGTTTGCCTGAGATACTCACACAATTTCTCATTTAATCTGTGTAAGAGTTTTGGCCCGCGTCTATCGCTTTTGTACAAGTAGAAAAACCTACAATTGAAAATGAAGAATGTTGATTTTTATCGAACTGTAATAGTTCAGCGGATAGAAAGCATGGAATTTGTAGTACTTCCTCCTACCATGATATGGACACTAATAATACTTGAGCCCGTTTCCATGAAGGCGAGGGTTTTCCCAAGATATGATCAATCATGTTGGGGGAGGAGGATTATCAACTATGTCCCCAATTAGTCCGCATTTAGTTGTATGAAAGAGTCACATGTATCACCGATTGGGTAATAATCCTATCAAAATCCCTACAAAGATCTCATCAAGATCAGATCATGCGCCCACGTGAACCAAATATGGGGCAGACTGCAACAAAACCAGACAAAGTGAACATAGCGATAGCTATTGAGCTAAAAATGGCGGATGTGGCTGGAAGATCAGCTAATATTAATATGGGAAAGGTGATCTACAATATATGATGCAAGAATTTTTCTTACTGTTATTATTAATATTTGTTGCAGCATTTGTTTTACGTTCCCATGAGCGCGTGGTATTATACCATTCGTCGCTAGGTGATTCGAAGTGAGTGCGACCAATTCCTAACATATTTAGATACGTTTTCTGACAAAGCGGCGTATTGCAATCTCAATAGTAAACCGTTTTCTTATTAGTACGCGTTTTCTTTTTAAGACGTCGACTGGCAGTTATTTCTCCACCATTCATTGCTTTCAGCCGGGCCATTAAAAATATATCTTGTTCAGATCTAGAGAGAGCTTGAAACGATTCACGTAACTCGGCAAAATTTTCTCTCGGAATTATTTGAGCAACCACATTTGCAATCTAACTCCGAGAAACATATCGCTTTTTCATATTCGATGGAAGTATTACAATAATTATTTTTCATATACAGTGAACCCTCTCTAATATCCACCCCGTTAATATCAACCTCTCTATTAGCAACAGTGGTTACAGAACGGATTTCCCCATATTTAAATTCTCCCGCATATATCAATTTGGATATCATATCCCGTTATCAACACATATCAGATTTTATTCCTAATTAAATGTACCTCGCTGATATCAACATCAATATAAATTAGTATTCTAAAATTTAAAATTCTGATCTATAATATCACGTATTTACTACGTAATGTCTCTTTATAATACGATTTGCGTACTAAAGTATAAACACACTTCACACGTCTAGTCATACAAATCATTAATACAGCATCCTCTAAATGCCATGGTCGAGGTAATTGATCTAACCCACGTTCTGTGTGGGTTTCTATATCGCATGTTAGTACTAGAGTGCGATCATGTGTTATAGCTAAAGTGGTAAATAAACTGCGTATGTTTGATGAGTCTTCCGTGGGGTGGAAATTATTTATAGAACCCCGAAAAGCATACGAACAAAGAGGAGAACATTAGCATAATTGTAATTACTTATCATTCCTCACCCTGATAGAGAAATGCCATATTCGCGAGCAACCTTGCGATAATAAGCATTACGATTATCTGGTGCGGTTTCCAAAATCGAAGAGCCCTGCTTTTCAGATTTATAATTTCGAATAATATTTAGGGCGATTTTTCTCTGAAAAGTATTTGGCGTAAAACACGAAGATATGTCTTTTTTTCCGTATGGTAACCACGGATAGGGAACGCTTTTATATGCTCTATTCGAATTTTACTTACATCTACGGTTCTGTCTTCATCTTTTTCATTGGCGAGAATATTTTTAATTTCAGACTCGAAAAACCCTGTGTCTTCATTGTCAGGAATATGGGTGTCAAAGAAAACCTTAATTCCAGTAATCGTCACTACCATGAGTGGGCCATAGAGACGTAAAACGTAATGAAGAGTTTGGTTAATATACTCATTCGACTCTTCTATATCAACGGGCATAAATGGTACGTTCTGGTGATTGGCTAAAGCGTTTTCAAGAATCATAGTTAACCCCTCGTCATTTTCTGCGACTATATCATTGCGAGTAGGAATAACCGGTAAAATAATTTGGTTGTTTTTACGTTTTCTCGGTAGAGGGCGCAATTATCGCCGAGCTCAGAAACAACAATGTTTTGCATTTCGTTAGTGTTTTGGGTATCCATTTTTTTGCTAATATATTATTCGAGAGAAAATAATTCAAATTACTTCCGAAATGTATTAACCGATACATATTGTACTGTCCTTATATACTTAGGACTGGAGATGTATGCAATCGGGGCTGTTATAGACCTGTAGGGTGTCAAGTCCACTGGAATTCCCCCAAACGCGTACCTTGTAAAGAATGTGGTAAATTGACTTTTTCTAAATATGGCGCTTGTGATATCCATTGAAAAATGGAATACTACCGAAAAAAACTGGAGAAGATGAATCAAAGAAAATGCATAGTGATATTCGTTTTATCGGATAGAAAATGGTTATGCGCAAACTCCATGCGTAAAAATTTGTCACCATTGATTTCACGGTGACAAAAAATTTTTATAGTGACGAAGTTAGCTCTTGTTAGAGCGCCGGAGTCCTTTCTAGACAAGTGTCACCATGACACTATGAGAAACTATGAAAAATCGAACTTCTTTACTTTTTTTTGTTTGCGGGTTTTGGGTATCCATATTGTTTTGCCCGCCTAATCTCAATGCCACAATAAAATTTATTAATGCAGTGATAGGAAATTGATGTGGTTATACTATTGCTATGAAGAGTGGGCGAAAAAGAGAAGAACCTAAGCATCAACAAACATGGTTACAAAGTTGTTGGATAGACCGTAAACCCTACGGTGGGACTGGTTTTAATAAAGTCGGGGCCCCAACTCTTCCACCATATAATCAGAATAGCTAACATAATTCAAGGACAATATTTTTGGTGTCCTACCATACAATTAGCAGATTAATTGCGGCTTTGAAGGAGGAATGGGAGCGAATTATCAACAAGGGTACAAGCTTGCATTACAAGCGAGGGATGACCAACTAAATATTAATATGATATTGGTACATCAAACTCAAACTAGAATTTTATGCCCATTTATTATGTAAAATTCAAGTACAATACTGTCCGGAGACTTTTGTCTACCCACTGCATATCACCTCAGTTGTATAATAAATTTACAGTGCTCACCAAGGTATACAATGCTCTTGAAATTTACTAGCTAACATTTCTTATGGATAGTCTTAACATTAACGCATCCGTATTCGACACCGCAGTGCTAGATTCAGGAAACGAGTAGCCGGGTGAGCAATCTGACGTGTCTTCTTCGTGTTCTGATAAAACGAGTCAGTATTGGATGCAACATCAATATGTACATCCAGACAAAAAATTGAGCCACCACGCTCGAATAAACAAAAGCGAATAATGAGCTAAAGCCGACGTGGGGACCATAATAATAATAGGAGACGAAAACTTTGTTCCGGTTTTGGAAATTCTGAATAGAGATCGATGCATGGAAATGTTCGCACGAGTAGATTGCTTATTTCTTCTTGTTGTAAACTGCAGCTGAAATGGTTTCTCTTGGATAAAAACGGTGGCTTATGTTTTCTTGTTTCCCACATTCACTCGTAACACATTTCTTCTCATTGGTACAAATACATAATAATAATAATGTATTACCGTGAAGAAACTTGCAACTAACGCTCACATTCGAACATGTCCAAGCTATGCGCATTTCTCTTGCTCGTCACATTATTCCTCACTTTGTTCACTCATGCTAGAGCTTATGTAAACCATGTGAAGGAGGTTAGTGTCTCTTTCGTTATGCTTAATCATAGGAGCACATTGCCATGTCCAAAATGCGATAATATTATTAATCATAATTATAAATAAAAGTCGTCCTCCAACGATTGCCTCATGTGTCCTTCTATTCGGATTGACTGTCAGTAAGTATAAACGCATCCAAAATATCTAAGCAGTGAGTTACCGGACTAAAGTTTGTCATGCAGCCGCTTAACAGTTGTGTCTTGTATTTTCAGATGTAGTGAAAACGAAGTTCTTTGGCAAATTAAACGAACCTGTAATCAATGTGGTCGCTGTGGGTGCGTACCAAAGGAATTCTATTTTCATGAAAACATTGGCACCGCCCAGCAACAATAAAGGAGAGGTCGCATAGAATCTTATTGATCCATTATTTGATAGAACGCGGTAACTAATTTCAAATTTTGTAAAGGAATCTTTGTTCGCAATACGTTAAATTAAATGCTCATGATGGTTGTATTTTATTTAGTCTCCGCTTTGGTATTGACGAAACAACAGTCTAGATGAAATGTTTAATTGTTGTTGCATATTATATAACCGAATTGTTGATTGTCAATACGGAATATCTTATATCTGTACAATCAATTAGGAGAGAGCGTCCAACTCGAATTAAACAAACATCAACATTAATAGGTAAACTTTATAATGCATGCCTCGTGATTCCGCATATATATAATAAAGCGGGAAAGAACAGAACTATATCACACCCTCCTGCCTTTAAGGGTATTCCTAATACTAATGGGATTATAATTTAATCTTTCTAATCATGTCTCTTCTTAGTATCTAAAAAGAACAGTTTCTTCATTGTCAGGAAGAATCTCCCTCATGTCTATAATAATAATAAAAAAAAAATAAAGCATCATTTCCTTCACTCTGATGTACATCAAATTATAATACGCCAATCTTCTTCACTATTGTACCATAGTACGATTTACCGTTCGGATTTACGTGTATTTGTAAGTTATTATTCATTTTGCAGCCTCCGAACAATATTACTTCATGCTACAAGTAAAGATCTGATAAATTCATAACAATATTGAAAGCATCTTACGTGTTATCAAAAGTTGATGGCTCCAACCACAACTAAGAATGTTCAAATCCCACTCGTGCGTGGATAATCTGTCAAGTACCTTGTGTCAGACCAGAAATATTGAGTGTTTTATTATACTTGCCAGCGGGACATCAAGTTTAATGTTGAATTCAATTCTCCAACCACGTTTTGCATAAAGTGAAAAAACGCCACAGACTTCAAAACCGCTGGGACGCCACAAATCGTCTAATGTATATTCTTCGCATCTTGGGTCGATCGTTAATTGATAAGTATAAGAAAGGTTATAGTCTATGAACTTTGGCGCTACTTTCACATACGCGTAATTGTCAAACTAATAGCGATCTACAATGTTGAAAACTAAAACGTGATTGCATGGGGGATATCTTTGGTCGCTCCGGTGCAAATCCAATATTCACTATATTAACATCAGTAATAGTAATATAATAGTTGCTGTTTTCGAAGCAAAAAATTATCGATAAATGTCTTAATGACGCATAAGTAGATTATTTAGATATTTTGTCTAGAAATGGCTAAATAGATTCCTGAAAAGACTTTATCTAATTCGTCCACACGTTCCAGAAGCCTAACTTCCTTGGTGTTCTGCGTTTCCTTTGTATAATTGCTAGTAAAAAAAATGCCGCGATGGAAAACCAAAATGACAACTTTCCCGTTTAGGACGATAATTTCAATCCAATCATTATGCGCAGAGAAATACGCCAATAGGCAGTAATTTCTGGTGCTCTTGGGGGTAGTTGCTGAACTATATCGAAAAAATGCAATGTATCAGTTTGCCCATATGTTATGAAAATGGAATTAGAACAGACAGAAAAAGATAATAAAAAGGCGGCCGAATCATACCAGAAAAAAAGGGAAAAACAGCCCGATTCTTCCGATTTGTCTTCGGGGGAAGACTATGTTCCATATGTGCCCATCAAACGGCGACGCGAAAAGAAACTACAGAAACTCGTTAGTCAACGCGACAATAGACAGGAACAGAAACAAAGCGAAAATGAAGAGGAAGCTGAAGATGACTACTTAGCTGGCCCCAAAGCACATGTCAGTTTGATAGATCAAGCAGTTGAAGTGAAGAAACAGAAGGCTATAGAAGGTGCCTGCAAATAGAAAAACAAATCGGTCTTTTTACGATCTGTATATTTCTCTTATTTACATGGGTGAACAAATGTAATTAAATTATGCCATATAGATTCTGTTAAAACCGATGCGCAGAAAAAACTCGAAGAAGAGAAGGCCATAATGGAAGCAGTAGCACAAAGAAGATTATTAGCCTCTGATCGGGAACTTGCTAAGGGTATAATCTACACCGAGTCGGTGAAAACAACGTACGCGCAAACTTTTCTAGTCAATCATGATCCAATTCGGCGATTAATTTACATCTATTATTACAACAGATGGAGACCGCCTCGGTACATTCTAGAGAAATCAGAGAAAGATCACGATAATGTTCGACAAAAGTTTCATATATATGTAGACGGTGAAGATATACCGCCTCCAATAAAAGACTTTAAAGTAAGTATTGGATTGTGCTTCTTTCTGCAACATTAATATTTTTCTACATAATCCATTTGTCTATTCAAGAACATGAAATTCCCACGATCCATATTGGATTTTTTGAAATCAAAAGGGATCAGAAGACCAACGCCGATTCAACTTCAAGGTCTTCCAGTAGCGTAAGGCATTGTTTCGTTAAAGTCGTGTATAAATGGTATGTTCATTCAGAAAGAGAGTTAATCATTATGCTTTTTCTGGTTTAATAGTTTAGCGGGAAGAGACATGATCGGAATTGCATTTACAGGATCAGGGAAGACATTGGCGTTCTCGTTACCACTTGTTATGCGTGCGTTAGAAGAGGAAATGAAATTACCTTTGGTCAGAGGCGAGGGGCCAATAGGCCTGATTGTGTGTCCATCGGTGTGTTGTGTGTTGTGTGTGTTGTTATTGTAGTTGGAAAGAAATTTATTGTTTTACTGTAATACTAACGTGATCATTGGTTTATCAAATCAGCGTGAATTAGCTCGTCAAACGTATGATAGTATCTGCTCGATGATAGAACATCTTATTCTTGATGCTTTTCCTAAATTACGAACATTGCTCTGTATTGGCGGAATATCGATGGCTGATCAATGGCACACGTTGTCTGATGGTATTCATATTGTCGTTGCTACGCCTGGAAGATTAATGGACATGTTAGAGAAGAAAAAGTTTAATCTCGATTTGTGCAAGTACGTCAATTTCTAGGTAATTGATGCTGTAGACGCTGCGTTCAACGTATTTCATTGACTATATTTTATAACTGTTACAAAGGTATTTGTGTTTGGATGAAGCAGATCGTATGATAGACATGGGCTTTGAAGATGATGTGCGCAATATCATGTCTTATTTCACTGTAAGTGGTTGTCTATCTAAATATCAAACATTATAGTTTTATTTTCTATACCGCTGGTCTTGCATATTCTCTAACGCCGAAAGTATTTTACTATTGTTAGTCTCAACGTCAGACAGTGCTTTATTCAGCTACAATGCCCAAGAAAATTCAAAACTTTGCCCAATCAGCTTTGGTTAAGCCGGTAATTATAAATGTCGGACGCGCTGGAGCTGCCAATTTGGATGTAATACAAGAAGTAGAATACGTGAAGCAAGAAGCAAAAGTGGTGTATTTGTTGGAATGCCTGCAAAAGACACCTCCACCAGTAAGTTTCATTCAAGTCATATTAATATTATCAATTTGTTTTAGCTCGCATACAATACTGAACGGTTTATTAATTACTAAGGTCTTGATATTTGCCGAGAATAAGAATGATGTGGACGATATTCATGAATATCTTTTACTCAAAGGTGTTGAAGCAGTAGCAATTCACGGTGGAAAGAGTGAGTAGTAATCAAAGTCACAGTTGAGTGATGATTCTTGCACCCCGTAAGACGAATTAATAGCATCGGTATTTTACCGTAAACAACTCGGTCCAAAGTCAAATATTCATGTATGTCACACGAGGACGTCTATTTACCATTTATTAACATATTAACAAATAGCCCAAGAAGAACGCGAATTTGCAATAAGAGCATTCAAAGAATACAAAAAGGACGTCCTTGTCGCTTCAGATGTTGCTTCGAAGGGTCTTGATTTCCCCGACATTCAGCACGTTATAAACTATGATATGCCAAAAGAGATAGAAAATTATGGTAATTACATGATTGTTCTAACGATTTATAGATGCTATATGCTCAATTGTCACATATCCAATGTTATTATAGTTCATAGAATAGGCCGTACTGGACGTTCTGGAAGGACAGGAGTGGCAACAACGTTTATTAACATGAACTGTTCGGAGCAAATTCTTTTGGATCTTAAACATCTTCTTAAGGAAGCAAAGCAACGTGTTCCACCAGTACTTGAAGCTTTGGAAGACCCATTAGAGAAATTTAAAGATCTCACTGGAGGCATGTACTTTATACTAATAACTGATATCCGCAATAGTGCATGTTGTTTGATACGTCTGTCAATTGGTTTCTAATACTGCTGTAATCTTCATAGGATGTACATTCTGTGGTGGATTGGGTCACCGTATCACAGCATGTCCCAAATTGGATGCTCAACGAAAACAGCAGCTTGGGAGTCTCAGTCGAAGTGGTGGAGGAATTGGAGGAGGAGACTATTGACGCGTTTTGTCGAAAGGACTATATTTAAGAAACAATAACAGTTGAGATGCAAAAAACTAAAAATGTGAAAATAGTTGAGAACGAAATAAACATAGTCAAACGGACTTTTTCCCAACAGCGCCGGCACTAGAGATTAATGACAAACATTATCTCTCTTTCACTTAACACCATCGAGCACTTAGCCTTTATGTTGGTTTAAAGTTCGCCGCGAATATACATATAGTGAGCCACTACGTTCGACGCCGACGGAAAGACTCGCCCCGTTTTGGAACAATTAACACCTCTCGTGCAACATCTTTAACTCTCTATTCCCAGTAACTATGTTAACTACAATCCATAATATTGGTGAAGAATGGACTGTGACCGTGACACATGAGCATTGTAGACCAAGAGAACTAGTTCTAATGCAAATACTGTTTGTTGAGTCTTTGGGAATCTTTCTAGGAAAGCATTAGAGATTATTGATGACTATAATCATTATGTGGGTGTTGTGGACATTGCAGACAGACCAACTGAGAGGGTATTACAAATTGCCAGTTAACAGTCTTAGTCTGCAGAACATGGTTTCCCTTGTTTAATTACTCTCGATTCCTTTATTGTAAATAAATGAGTACACAGTGAAATTCCACTTTAACGAAGATCGCTTTATAACGAAGTTCTTTCCAGAACGGATTCATATATTTCATATACAAAGACAGTTCACTTAAGCGAACTTTCAGGTTAACGAAGCAAGAATGTCTTCGTTAAAGTGAATTTCACTGTGTAGTTCTTTATACTCTGAAATACATTGTTAATGATTCATTCCCTGGTAACTTATCGGTACAGCTGAGAAACCGTTAATCCCTATATCGATGAAGAATAATCTCTTGTCCCGCGATTATTCGAGTGGCAAATTACGATAATTAATTGTTATGTAGATGCGCATTATTATGATTTATACACCATTGTACCCCAGACGGGAGAGCGATTACTTATCTAGGGTTAACGTCATTCTACGTTGAAATAGTCCGTAAGTGACATTGACAAGGTCACTAACTGTACCCAGATATTTAACTTGAATAGGAGGCGCCACGCTCCGTCGAGACTAGTTAAATCCCAAGTGTCGATTACTCTCGCAGTAGTCGGCACGACAAAGGTCACTGACCAGAAAGTTGCGTGATCTGGCATGGGATCTGATAAACAGCACCGTGGAAGGTAAAAGAATCACTAGATCAGATTTTAATTTGATAACACTAATTACTGTAAGGTGGGAATTGGTGCAAATCGCTTGGCTGTTTCCGATTAGCTTGCATGCTGTCAGATTTGCTGTTCTTTCCATTCCAGCTTGACTATGTTCTTTTTCGTACACTGACACACTATACAAAAGCTTGCTTAGTTAGCAAAGTTTGGTCTTCGTTTGCCCTTGCTCGTCGTCTCATTTACCCAGAAATTAAAATGCCGAGTTTACGTGAGGCGTTCAAAAAGTTTTTGCAAAATAGCTTTATTTCAACAAACTACATAACAACATTGAATGTTATCAAGCTAACCCTTCAAAACAGTCTTCCCTACACTATGCAACATTGCAACCTCATTCGCCAATATTCAAAAGATTTATGATACTCTTCTTGTGGAATATGCCCAGAAAGGATGTTAGTGCCTCCCAGATCGAGACATATTATCCAAAGTAAACTGTATATAATGATGCATTATCACCACAAAGCTTCTTATAAAAATTTCCAGCATTAAAAATGTAGAATCGACAGAAGTTTGGTTATTTTGAAGATTGTGACCAAACCTTTATCCTAGTTTGGAAAAAATTGTCAAACCCATAATTGGCAAAAACTTTTTGAACGCCCACATCGATGTACTACATTTAGGTTATTCCAAAGTAGAAGAATATAACAACAGATATTCGGGGAGGTTCTACACTTTTTCCGTATGGGATTTGGTCTAAGCTAAGGCTCAACGGAATAACGGACCGTTACGGTCGGGTGGTCTGGGGTTTGGGAGAGCGATTAATCTGTCGCGTAGGGGTGTTCTTCCGACCGGGGGTTATGACGAGCATTTTATAATAAGAAATAAAGCCGATTATTGCAGCATTGACGCTACTACTCATTACAGTCACGATTGAGCGCAAAATGTTCACGTTCCACATTCTGACCAACAGGTAAGTAAGATCTTTATCCTAGTCCGCGTAAAGTGCAAATTAACTTCGTTCTCGATGAGAACGGTATTCGATAGAATAAAGAAATTGAATAAAGGCGAAAAACGTCTAAAGATTACTCGTGACAACGCAGGTGGACAGAATAATAATACTACTACCACCATTTGATTTTACCGGTATTTAATAATTTGCGGTTATTATGAAGGTATTGAATTGAATTTAATAGTACCTGGACATACTAAATTCAAGCGTGATGGTAGTTTTGGATTGATTAAGAAACTATAGAAAAACAACGATAGGTTGTGTGTTAAGGTTGTGAAAAGATCGAATACAGCTGGATTAAATAAAGCTCGGTGTCATGAAATGGAAAAGGCTTTCAATACTTAGATCTTAATTTCGTGTTGGGATTTTCTTTAAAAAATTGAGTAGTTTACAAAAATACCAACATTTCTATTTGAAACAGCTCAACCCAAAGTGTCCAAAGCTCAAATGGCTGCTAATGGTGCTTATTGATTATTATACAGACGTTAATTTAATATTAACCCCTCCTCCTTTGTATTACAAAAAGACAAGAGTGTCTGTACGAAAACAGCCGTACATTTGTCAGAGACAAATTTAAAGATATTGCATGTCCAAGACCAACTTATACTAGCAGTGAATAAATGTTTAGACTAAAGTCCCCTCCGTCTCACTGTCATTAAGTTCTCAGTCTAATATATTGTCGGTGTTCCCTGCTTTAACGTTTAAAGCTTAAACAAAAAAAAACCCCAAAATAATTACGGTCAAAGCTCGAAAAACCGATAAGTGCCAAAACCGATAATTTTTCTAATTCCCAAAACACGTATAATAAAATTTGCTCGGAAAACCGATATTATTTTGTTTACATCCATATAATGATAAGAATTAATATTAATATAAACCGATCAATAGCAAAGCTCCATGTGTTACACAATATCGTACCATACTGCGCCTCTATATCGCTGTGACTGTATAAGTATATTAAAAAAAAAAGAAAAGAAAAAGAACAAGACAAACATAGTAAACGTAATAACAGAACCCGAACAGAGAATAAAAAATCGTTAAAAGAAAGCGACACACCACTGGTCAACCTGATGAAAGATCACGTTAAAGAGTGTTATAAAATACTTTTGTGAAGAAAAAAAAGAAGTCGATTACTCGGTTAATTGCCATAAAGTTTATCATGAGTTTGGAACTGTACACATTTGAACTGGTTATCAATTATTTTTGTCGCTAATATCGACATATGAAACCAGTGATTAACGTGACGGTCATAATTAATAATGTCGAAGAATAAAGACAATAGCTTAATACATATTGTTGGGAGCGTTAAGGAGGATGTAACTGTCCGAGATCAGAATTTTTGTAGGCTGGATCCTGTGTAGCCCAATTGTAGCCCAATTGATGTTTTACTTTCAACAATTGAACGATTGTAAACAGTGCATTGCTTCAAACTCTATTCCTGTAATTGGCCTGCTCCACCAATGACCAAGTTTTAATTCCACTCACCTTTTTCTAACAGAGCTCATTGGAACATATGGGCCAATGAACGTAGAGTTACCGGCGTCAAATTCATCCCATCAAGATCATCAAGATCATCAAAGATTATCTTGCCTACGCGCGACAAGGAAGATGCCGGGGATATTCTAATAGCTTTACACTTGTACAATTATCATTGTTTTTACCGGAGATTTTCATACCAACTTATAATACAGAATATTTAATAGTTTGTGTATGCAATACAGTAGGGGTGATTTGTTTGTATTGTTAAGCAACCAAGAGGAAATTCTCTTAACTGTTTACATGCAATACGAATGTTCCACCACCGCTCTTTGTTCATGATCATCTTAAATCACAGATAATAGGCGGAAAGGAGTTTATTATCAACAGAGAACCTATAGTATCAAGATGTGATTGTGCGATATTATTATTATTATTATGGGTTTTACTGAACTTTATTCTCTGTCCGCTTACAAGTTGGTTACGTATTACGTAATGAATACCGGTATTTTTTCACGAGACGGTAATAACGCCCATTTAGAAAATTTTATTTGTCATTACATTTAGTGCGTTGCCATTAGATATAATAATATCTGGTCCGGTTGCAAAACTAGCGGTTACGGCTGATTTATACAAGATGTTTTTGAAGCATTACGTTGTCTCTATTCTCAGTAGTCATTATCAAAGACAATAATATCTCATAATTTGTTGATGTTCATGCATCTTATCATATTTACTCTGCCTCGAGTCGTTTGTCTTTTCAAACATAGAAGTTGGCGCTCTTTCCGGCTGCATGTTGCACATGAATATTAGCATGGGCTTTTCAATTTGTGATATAATATGACAATAGTTACGATAGCACAAAGAAAATTGATCTTGTTTTTCATGTTAATGATGGCCAGCTTGCAGGAGGGGTATTATCCCAAATTATGAACGCTCCGAACAGTATTGCGCAAGCATCTACGTTTATGATTGGCCAAGATAACACTGTGTGTGACACTATGACGCAATGTTTATTGTAAACAAGTTTAAAGTCCCTGGCATTAGATGCGATGTCATTCTCTAAAATGATAGCCTGGGATTTTGGGGGTTTCTGCTAAATTGATTTCTTCCCCTTAAACCTTGACTATTCTTATATTTGGGTTCGCGCATATTAATTATCTAACAGGAAGGCTGTGTAAGGAACATTGGTTATATTTTTAGAACCATCAGCAACGAATCAAATACTAGCAAAGAGCCATGATTTACAAGAAGGCGATTTTAACCTTGTGGCGTTCACCGAATTTAGCCCGTTGGGCTGATGCGATTTTATACTAATTTGCTGTATCTGAAAAGTTCCCAACAAACATGCGCAGTCGATCAAACTGCATACTAGATAGAATACGTTATATTATGTTTCCAGTGGCTGTGTTGATAAGTGCTCAACAAAGAAAAGTGGTATGAGTAATGCATGGCGATAAGCAGATTCTACAGCGATAAACAATCGGCCAGTAGTAGTCATATCAATTGACGCGAGCGTTAAGCAGGTTTTTGACTAAAAAGGTATCCAACCATATGCCCCGTGGTAATCCGCATGTTATTTGACCTACATTATTTACTGTCTCCAAAAGGCATCTAGTCATCGAGACGATAACACAGTAATAGTATTCAACTTTATGAAGAACTATTGCATTAATTTTATTATATCAACCTGCCGTATTATTAGCCGAACAATGATACTCCCCCATTGGGCCGACCCCGCCTATTCGATTCTCTTGTGAATAATATATTCATTGTAGTGGTGAAACAGGGCAACCCTCCAATCATTGTAAACGAAGTGATCATGCATATCACGGAAAGAGCGTCATTGATAATGAGATATATGACATAACGTAACCGTCAAAAAAAAAAAGGAATAAAAACCCAACGTTTTCCTTGCTTACGCTTCATTTGCAATAAACCACTGATCCCACACAATGCCTGAATCACAAACAACACTTGCAAAAGACGCCTTCACAAATACTACGGAAATCAAAACAATGGGCATAGACATATTCGATAAAACGCTCACAGACTCGGACTCTGACAGCAACGAGAACCACCCAAAATCGAGCCTCAATAATAATAGTCAACCTTCACCCACATTCCATCAGCATAACCAAGCAACTTTGGTTCACCCTGGTGAATTCGAATCAGAAAATCACTTCTATCCTCGCGTTCTTAATGCAACTATCCACCCATTGGTCGCGAGTTTCTTCCAGTTGGGGAACGAGAGAATAATGGCCAGATATGCACATTTAAATCCTCAAGTTAATTTGGATAAGTTAAGGGACTGTTTAAAATATGAACCAAAGAGATTCAAATGGGCAGGTGAGTCGAGATACAGAACGACTTCTAGTATTAGTATAGAGATTAGTAACGTTAGAGATGGTGATACTTTTTTGACAATTATCACGTTCTTATCATGACCCTTATAATTCGCTTCTGCCCTCTCACTCCAAGTACTCACTCCCTTCTTGTGTCGTAATCTGGTCTCTTAATTCTTATCTTCTCGGCTGTCAATGCGTGTGTAACAATAATTATGTCACACTGCAGCTATATAAATCTTATCAACCTCATTATATTATTGAGAGCCAATTTCGTATATGACAAATTTTCTATAGACCGATCTTGTCGAATACAATGTAACAAATCTCTTTTCTTTTACAAACCTGCGTATCTACTTTAGGAAGCGATCTCTTCAATATAACAACAGCCTCTGGTCAACGCCAAATGATATTAATAGAAACCAATTCTTGCCCATCCGGTCAGAAATCAATGCCGTTGTTATCCGATACCGAAGAATATGGCGGATATCGCGTTGTCTTGGAAACAGCATTCCAAGAAGTCCTCGAAAAAGCTGATCCGACACTTGGAGACTTGGCTGTAGTTTACGACAAGAATAAAATGGAGACGACGGCATATGCATCTGTATTGGCAGAACTTTCAAAGGAGAACGTGTGGTGCGTCGAGTTTAATGATGAAGATGATGATCCACCTGTCAAGTGGGTTGATCGGGTCATGTATGTGAGAGACGAGAATAGAGGTGAGTTGAGGAGTGGGGAATTTTGGGAGAGAGAGTATGATGGAGAGGGATTGGATATATCAATTTGTCAAGCTAGTCCAATTCTTGAATATTCAAATATTGCTATTCAACCCTTTGTCAATTTTCCTCTCTTTCTTCGTTGCTCATTCCTCTTCAATCTCCTCCACCTCCAACCAAAAACCGATCACTCTATTCAGTCTTCCACTCGATCCGTGCTTGCTTCCGCTACGTAACCCAAAAACCCTGGAATCGTTTTCCACTTACCACCAGAACTCTCCTATTAAATCCGATAATTTCATGCCTTGCCGGCGGAAGAAACAAAATGATGGCCGCTCGAGCATACGAATTCTTCAATGCTGAATTGGCTGATTCAGGACTGTCCGTAAGGATACCGGAAACGATAAACAATGTCACAAAAGAGGCGATTCCATTATGGGTAAATTATATGGGCGGGCATGCAGTCTTGAAAATACCTTATAGTAATGCTGGTAAGTCACAATAGTAATGGTTAATGCGAGTGATTTAAATGTAGTTAGTTCTTTGTCACAAGTTTTTATTATATATTCCTGTTCATACAAACTATCCGTTAAACAAACCAAATTGTTTCACTAATTTCTTAGGTCAAGGTGTATTCACAATTACAAACCAAAAAGAGCTCGACCAATTCCTCAAAATGAACCACCACTATGATAAATTCATAGTCCAATCGCTTGTTGGTAACGCCTCCTGGTCATCAATGACTCGGTCTGGCAAATTTTTCCACGTTGGTACGATTCCGAACAGACGCAATCACACATACGTCTCCGACTTGCGAGTCATGGTCACTGCCGACAGGAATGGATTCAGACCTGTCGCGATGTATGCTCGACGGGCTAGAAAGCCTTTGGTGACTAAACTTGAGGATAGCCCGAACTGTAAGTATAAGTAATAGGGAGCCCGCGAGGATAATATGATAATACTATTTATGCCATCTTCTTCATTTCATATTATATCGTTATATCACATTCTATCATGTATTTTGTAACTAAAACCATTCATCTCCTTTTTCTCAGGTTCATCATGGGAAATGCTCGGAACGAATCTCTCGGTTAAGCAGGAGGACGGCCGATGGTCATCCGAACCAGAACGTCTGCTTCTTATGGATCGTAAAGACTTCAATCAGCTTGGAATCGGTGTCGATGACCTAATAGATGCATACGTTCAAACGTGCTTGTCGGTGATTGCCATCGATAAACTGAGCGATCGATTAATGCCAAATGATGAAACGTTTAATTTCGATTTGTTTAGATCTTTGAATCCCGATGAAACTTTATTGCATGAGATATTGGTGCAAATTGGAGTATGACTTGATTGAAAGGGGCTGGAAAAATTGGTTTATATACATAATACTAGTTGTATTCATTTTATATGTGTATGTATAGATATATGACGTTTCGGTTTTTCGGAAAATGAGAAATTTCTAGACATTATAATTATAAATATCGTCAATCGCAAAAACTGACTTGCAAAAAAAAAAGTTTGATGAACAATAAAAAAAAGTGTGTTGCAAACAAGCCTTTCAGAAAAGCCTAAATGTTCGTCCAAACTGAATCAAAAAGCTTGTGATTACCATGTACGATCGATACACAAAGATATACTAAGCCACATTCTATCCAACCATTCTAATCCGTCCAATCATAATCTCACAACACTGTGATCATCACAATGCTTGCTGTCACATGAACACGATTCACTTCACCCCCGTTTCACGCAAAACTCACATCTCTCTAACAGTCATTCCTACTACTCAATACTATAAACAATTGCTCGTACTCGACCTCGCCTGTTCCTTCGTTTCCCTCTCTCCACGCCCTAGGAATACTTCAGATACTCCGTTCCTTACCGATTATGGCTCAAACATATGGACAACAAGGACAACAGACTCAATCACAAGAATACACACTCCCAGGAGTGTTGCACTTCTTGCAGTCAGAATGGAGAAGATACGAGAGGGATAGGAACGAATGGGAGATAGAACGCGCTGAAATGAAGGTGCGTGAGTTATCGGAAGAATAGTCAACTCGATCCGAGTGGAGCTCGGCGAAATTTTATTTAAAGACATATATAGATCAGAAAAGAGAGGTTTCGAATACATCATTGACTCGTCTATGCGTTCTAGCAAAGAAATCATACTCGGCATATCTTTCAATGGGATTTCTCGTGTGATTGTTGATTAATTCGTGTATTACGTTCCATCGATTCCCTAGGCTCGTATTGCGCTGTTAGAAGGCGAACGCCGTGGAATTGAGAATATGAAAACAGATTTAATGAGAAGAGTTAAAATGCTTGAATATGCGTTGCGACAAGAAAGGCAATTATCATTAATGCATTATTAAAAAAAAAAAAGCCTCGATTCTTACCGAATTATGGACATTAAATACTCAATCGCACGTAATGATAAACTCATCATGATAAATTTTTTCGTGCCTGATAGGAGTAAATACGTGGCTGAAAAATCGCACTTGAATAACACGGCTTCCCCACCTGGAATCGCGACAACTGAAGTCACATCGTCCACCAACGAGAATGGAAGTATGTAACTTTTAATTCATAGTTTGGCGACGGCGTTTCGTGGAACTTGCATGTCTATTTATTTTTGATAACTCATTCAACACAAATTCTCAGTACCGATAACGGGACTGAAACAACCGTCTAGACCAATTTCCGCACAGTATACGAATATACAGTTATCTCGTGACCAGAAAACTCGAGCCAAGAGTCAGCAACTGCTTAAAAAGTACGTATTATGTAAGATAATAATTTTATTGATTTTATGTAAACGCGTAAAACAAATATATCATTATGTTAAACAAATCTACTTCTTTCCTCTCTCTTTCTCATTACTATTCTTTATTCTACCCATCTCGGTTTTATCTTTTCACTCCTATTCTATTTTTCAAGCTGCCTGCAAGAGATAGAATATCTTACGAGCGTAGCAACAACCGGCATCTCACCTATCCCTAATCGTAGCGATACTGTTCAGTTAAATGATTCGACACAGGCATTCTCCCAGCAAGCCAACCGCGCTAGCACCATATACTTGGGCTCCGAACCACACGGAACATTATCTCATAACCGTAATGATTCTCGGGAACAAATGCGTCCCTCTCGACCAGCTCCTACTGCTACACCATCAACGATAGTACCTCCAAAATCATCCAGTCCACCACTTGAGCAAGTATCATCTCGAAGGCATATTAATGAATATGAGGACAATTGGTTTAATGCTGCTGAAGACAGGAAGGGTAAAAATAAAGCCGAGACTGGCAAAAGCAATGATGAGGACGAGGACGATTACAATGAAGAACAATCTACACCAATAAGTAGTTCACCTTTCTCTCCCAGTATTGATGAAACTACAGTTTCTACTATTCGTGGGAGAGAAAGTAGCAATAGAGTTGGAAAGAAAGAGGGAAGTTATTTGGACAAAGGCGTAGATGATGAGGAGAGTGTTGCTATGTACGCACAAAAGTCATTTAATAGATGGAGAGAGGCGTTTAACAACAAAATAGGTGCGACTAAGAAGCCATCAAAGAAGAGTGCAGAAGAAGAGAAAATAGAAGAAGAGCAATTGGTATGTTTGTTATGATGAAATGCGGATTATTGAACGAAGAGTCATGTTAAGCTTCAAAGTTTATTGTTCTTTTACTGTTTTCATAACTATAACAGAAAAAGGACGTGCAAGCAAAATTTAATTTATCAAACGAGAAATTGGACAAAGTTATAAGAACGACAAAGAGGAGAAATAGCCATGAATTCATTGGTTTGTATAGTTGAAAAGTTTTTCAAAGGCTGAACAAAACGAAAATATTTACATCATGTCAACATGCGAGTAGGAGAGCAGACGTCTGACCCTCAGTTGGGTGAGTTATCCAATGCCTGGCGCGACGTTGATGATGAGCAAGGCAATCAAGCAGAGGTAGTGTAAAAGTGACGTGGATCTTGTATTACGGCGTCAATCGAATGATATCCGTAGAGGAGACAAAGGTTAATATTTTCCCAAAACTTTTATAATAGACTGATCAAGGGCACGTAAATGGTGTAGACAATAAATTATGGAAAACGCGATTTACATTACGCAGGTACTTTTTCATTTCATCATTTGTCACATTTTGTTAAAACAACGTATTCGATTAACATTGTCAAATCACATTTCTAGTCACCTTGACAGTGTACGGTCATTGTCATGGCACCAATATGAACCGTTATTTGTTTCTGGATCAGAAGATGGGACTGTCAAATTGTGGGACTTGAATGAAACACTGTCATCAAAGTAAAGCCAACAATAGATTAGAGCCATGTTGTGTTTATTGCATAAGATGTGTGAATTGCTGAAACTCACGATCTGCCTTCTATTCTATAGACAATTTGACATAAAACCAATACTAACGTATCGTGGTCATACATTACCGGTAACATCCGTGGTGCTATCTACCGAACAATCGACCTGTTACTCAGCAAGTATGGATGCTACAATACGTGTATGGAAAATACCAGCTACTAGGGAACTTTATGCACCAGTTGGTAAGGACGATTTTATTGTAGTTATCTCTGCTACGGTCTAGCCTTTTCCATGTATATATATACCTATCTTGGAATCCCCCATCCTATTTGTTTGTTTACTGTTGTTTGAGATGATCCCTATTCTGCTTGGATGAATTAATTCTTGTCTCACTCAGATCCATCACTAAACTTGACTGCATACATTGGCCATACGGACGTAATCTGGGATTTACGGCTGTTCCCAATACACGACCGATATTCTCAGTTACTTGCATCGGCTGCTGCTGATGGTACCGTCAAGATATGGGATACTGAAGCAACAGGCTCTCCATTAAAGAGTACTTGGAACTATTACGGTATTGGAAATGCTGATAGACTTAATGGTGGAGGTGAGCATTAATAATTGCTGTGATTCCGAAATTTATTTGCGAATAATGTTAACATCCAATTCCTTCTGTCAGGCCGTCCCCCGGTGCCAACATCTATAGATTTTGTGCATACAGATCTGAAAAAGATTGCTGTGTCATTTCGAAATTCGATAATCAAAATCTTTGATATTGAGACGGGACAGCCAGTGGTGACGTTTAAGAGTGATAAAACATATGATGGTACAGCTAGTACGCAGATTAATCGTATAATCTGTCACCCAACTATGCCTCAAGTGTTCTCCGCACATGAAGATAAATTTATAAGAGGATTTGATATTAATAGTGGTAAGTACTTCGTGGAATTAGTTTTTACTGATGAATTCATGGAACACAGTCGATGATATCAACACTGTATGTGCGATGTAGGTGAACCCATATTTTCAATGTCAGCGCATTTGGACTCAGTCACATCGCTAGACATTGACCCGTCAGGGATGACATTAATATCAGGAGGTAAATATCAGGTCTTTAGTGACGTATGTGATTTCCGAGGGGGGGAGGATAGGCGGAGGGTATGTTAGTTCGGCTTAGGTAATGATGATGGATGATAATTACTAAGAAATCCAACTATTTCAATCCAACTAGGCCATGACGCATCAATACGTCTGTGGGATATTCTTTCAGGGCAAACGTGCGTTCAAGAATTTATGTCTCATCGTCGTAAATCAGATGAAGGCGTACTGTGTCTGCAGTATCATCCAACACTTCCATGGCTTGCAAGTGGTGGGGCCGACTCTGCAGTTAAAATATATAACTAACCGTCAATATTCATTACGGTCATTTTATAATATGGGATGCTTTCTGGTAAAGAATCTTGGTAAACTTATTTGTTAGTACTAATCTGATACATTTATTTTAATTATTGAATGGACCTTGGAATACGTGGTATTACTTCGCAAACTACTTTTTTTTTTGTATATTCGGGGGTTGTATTCACTTTGCATTCGTTGTCAAGTAGGAATATATATATATATATATATATAATAATGTGTATAATCAATCTAAATATAACACTTTTTGTGTAAAACTGTGCCAACTGGTAATAACGGTAGAATAAATGAAAGTTTAATTTCAGATTGACAAACTAAACCAATTTATATTTGGAACGTGAATCGATGTTAGCAGTGTCGACACAATAAATTGATGAAAGAGACAACACATTTTTGACTTGACGTAAATGTTTATACGCGAACAAGCCTTCAACTGAATATGTGGTTGGTGGCTAGTGAATTTGATTGTGGCGTTTATCAGCCGCTTCGACCAATAATATTGGTTACTAAGTCTATTCTGTGAGACCCTTCGCGTGGTGCGTTTCTTGCAATGGCTGTTACAAGAGTCTTTGGAGGAAGTCTTAAAAGAAAAGTTGTCTGCAGATTATGTGATAGCTACTGATACTTCGGGTATGAGGCATTACTAGAGTGTTAATTTATAGTATATTTATCAATACGCTCGCGGAGCTTTGATGTTGTTATCGTTTCCGTAGCGTTTGAAGGCAAGACGCTCTTCAAATGCCGCCAAAGCCGAAATAGCCAATTTACATGCTTTCTCTCAGGTGAATAGTATTCCCACTCATACAATTGTTAGTTATCTTGTCTCTAAACATTATCAATAACGAACTAAACTGAGACCGTTATTCCTATCATATAAAATTTTATAGTGCTCAGGTTTTCTTGGAAAAGAGGATCCTCATAAAAAATATTTGGTTACGAAATTTCTAAAGTTGAGTGTAAATAAAACTTACTGCGAATAAAAACTTACTGGTTAAAGGATGTTTAACTCCTATATCATATTGAATATTTTCGGATCTAGACCATTCTTTTTCGTAACCAGGGGTCAATTCTAACCCATTGCGGGTCAAGAACGCTAGAGTGCATTTCGATTTTCACTTCTACTCGTTTTGTAGTGCGATTTGATAAATAAAACTTTGGCATTATGGTAGACGATATTCGAACGCAATAAAAAATAAAATGAGTTTGTGGATATATAAGCTTTATTTTCATATGCAGTAACTGAGTTTCATATGCAATAACTGCATTGTAATTGCATTGTGGCTGTATAGTAACTGCATAGTGAAAATATAGTAAAGATTACTAAAGCCAAGAAAAATGGATGAGTCCGAAGATTTGATGGAATTGCTCATACTCTAAGGCTGAGACTAGATAATAATAATAGTTTACTTATTTGCATATCCTGTCTATAAATCAAATCATACAGTGTAATGGAATATTAATTAATTTTTTACACAGTGATCGCTTAAATGGCCGGAAGGCGCTTTACATGCTTCTAGATGATCGTAGGGGTCATAATCGAATAAAATAAGCCCCATATTAATTTCCATATGAAGGGTTTTTTTTACGATCATTTACAATAGTAATAGTAATAGTAAGAACATATAAACCTCAAATGAAACTGGCTTCGAAGAAAGAAAGCTGCGGCCTCAAAACCTTGGCAGCAGACAGTTTAACACCTGTTTCATAAACCAATGGAAAAACCAGGTTTTAAAAAATTTCTGATAAGCGAACTAACGTTTATGTCAATAAAAACGAGCCATTGGTTTATGTCTAGTTTATAAATATATATTTGCTCTGAAAACATTGATCACCGACAATTGCCAAGCTCTAACTTCTTTAACATCAGCCCCAGTTTTTTACATGCCTCGCTTGCCAAATAGCCTTTTATTCCGCCGAGTTACAAAGAGATCATTATGCAACGAATTGGCATAGATATAATCTTAAACGCAAAGTTGCCGAACTGCCTCCTAACACTTTGGAGGTTTTCGCTCAAAAGCTAATTGATCAGCAAAAGTCTGACGCAGACAAAGCTGGTTTTAAGGCTGAATGCTATGTTTGCAAGTGACATCGATTTCCATATTATTAAATATAGTAAAACTTACTATTCTGAAAATGCTTATGCAAATCACTTTCAGTCCAACAAGCGGTTGTAATCTTTTTTGCGCACTGCATTGGTTCCTTGCGCTGATCTTGTTAACAAGAGTGTTGTGTCTTTTATGCGCCCTGGCATTAATCAAGTAAAAAAATATACTGTCAATAATAATCGGTCTGAAACAGCCTCATCCAAGTCCGTGCCAAAGGCTTCTGAACATAAATCATCCGATGAAATTTCTGCGGATGTAAGTTTCCCTGTTCAAATTTAGATTATTCTTTAATGCGGAAGAAGGCTTAGACGATTCAAGCAGAGGTAGTGTAAATGTGACGTGGATCTTGTATTACGGCGTCAATCGAATGATATTCCATAAAGGAGACAAAGGTTAATATTTTCCGTAAATGGTGTAGACAATAAATTATGGAAAACGCGATTTACATTACACAGGTACTTTTTCATTTCATGCATTCTGTTAAACAACGTATTTCGATTAACATTGTCAAAATCACATCTTGACGGTGTGCGGTCATTGTCATGGCACCACTATGAACCGTTATTTGTTTCTAGATCAGAAGATGGGACTGTCAAATTGTGGGACTTGAATGAAACACTGTCATCAAAGTAAAGCCAACAATAGACTAGAGCGATGTTGTGTTTATCGCATAAGATGTGCAATATTAACGCGTGGTGGTCATACAACAATCGACCTGTTACTCAGCCAGTATGGACGCTACAATACGTGTATGGAAATACCAGCTACTAGGGAACTTTATGCACCAGTTGGTAAGGACGTTGTTATCTTCGCTACAGTCTAAGCCTTTTTTCCATGTATATTACGTATATACCAGTGGTAGCACGAAGGAATGATTTGCAAGAAAGTCAAATCTGTACCCCAAAATCCTTGCCGATCAATCGTAATAAGTGACGCTTACGGTTCTTTTTCCTGTCCGTACTTACGAGTCATACGGCAGACATATCTGTGTAATGAAGTAAGAAGGTTTGCCGGTGATTTTTATAACGATACAACTTGTCCCAGACCACCAGTAATTAGATAAAGTCTACTCGTTGATTATTGGTCGATTAAATTTGGGGGATCAAAAAAATGGCCCAATTTCTTTGAAGCCAATAATATTGAGAACCCTCACTTTCTTGCGTGATTGCGTTTCTTGCAATGGCTGTTACAAAAGAGTCTTTGGAGGAAGTCTTAAAAGAAAAGTTGTCTGCAGATTATGTGATAGCTACTGATACTTCGGGTATGAGGCATTACTAGAGTGTTAATTTATTTGTGAAGAATAGTATATTTATCAATACGCTCACAACCCAAGACGGTTGTGGTCAAAGCTTTGATGTTGTTATTGTTTCCGCAGTGTTTGAAGGCAAGACGCTCTTGCAGAAACACCAAATGGTTAATAATGCCGCCAAAGCCGAAATAGCTACTTTACATGCTTTCTCACAGGTGAATAATATTCCCACTCATACAATTGTTAGTTATCTTGTCTCTCACACACATCCCTCATTACCACCTGAATTTAAGAAAACGTACACGCCAGCTCAGTGGGAAAAGCAGAATAAAACTTCTTAATGTCCGTTAAGCATAACATTTATCATAATAAATGATTCTGTAAGCTATTTTTTTAGTTTACATTGTACACTCACAAGCACAAACACTGCAGAGCCTTTAGTCATTTTTGAAAACCGAGACTATTATTTTCGTTGAGAGGTTTCCGTGATATTTCTGGGTGCAGATATCATAGTAAATTTTATGGGATCTCTCCAATTGTTTCATGCTTTTCACTTTGCAAATGGTTGGATTAGAAGATCAGTCATTGCTAACCGTGCAAAAAGCTTTTTATTTATTTACTAGTAAATTTCAAGGCCGGTGAGAAATAGTCTTAGAAATTACAGATGATACTGGGCTGGCAAAACCTTCCAAAAAGTGAGGTTGTCTATTTGGTGGATCAAACGACAAAAAAAAAGTATCATAAATAGTGCACTTTTTCAAAATGGCGAAAGATACAAAGCTTAATAACGGAGACAAAATCGTCCTCGATCTACGGCCACTTCATAAACAGTCGTATAGTTACTCTCTTGGTAAACCTGAATGGAAATTGTAAATTAATTTTCCACCTCATGTTAAAATTAAAGTTGAACATTATAACCAATATGCTGCGGCAGTTTTGCGAAATTCAATTCAATAGTCCTATTTTAGAACGTACTGTCTAGACCGATCGTACCTACAGACTAGCGGATTTATCCCATCGATAGAAGTAGAGGCGTTTTATTGATAATCGAGAGTCCGCGTATATGTAGGAGTCGTGAGTATGCAAATCCAATTTTAAGGTTCATTTTAAGTTTAGCAGAGTAGATGTATTGCCAACTTCGTTTGAAGAAGTTAAATCTGAAGATTAATTGCCAATAGCTAATTAACTCGACAGATCTGGGAATGTGAAAACTACACTGTTATTACCAGATAAAATGGTATTCTGCTCTTTCTGCAATATTTCGAGTGATTACTTGGAAACTCATGTAATAGTATAATAATAATGCTCACCACTTCAATAACTGATTCATACTATTATCATGCTAGCTGAAAGTGGGGAGAACGATTAATCAGTTGACCTTGGCTTTTTTGTTGACGATAAGCCCAGATTACAATAAGTCGGACCCTAATTCTCGTCTCTTATTACGTGTTAGATGGATTTCTTATTCTAATAGATGATAAATAATAATTTGGTTACGTAGCTGTGCACGTGCATCCCGAGTTGAGGTTATTCACAGCTAGGCAAGTTTTTAAATGGCAGCGGAGGGATTATCAATTTTCGTAATAATTAAGAATCTCAGTCCGTCTTATTTCTTTTATCTGATCGATAGGTCAATTGTTGCATTAAGAATTATTCTTCTGTCAAATAATCTGATACACTCGTATGGCAATGGCGGACGCTTATCATATGAATCATCTGCTGTTGTGGAGTGATTCAATTGCTGTCATCACATGAACAGAATTCTATAAACATTCTTTATATTTAATCAGAGTTACCGTACGTAAAGGTTACCAAGAGCGACGTCCAGTTGTGTTTACTCTTATTGTTATCAATTAAATGAAGAATAAGTAAGTACAGTATATTCGCGACTGAATTACGCGTAATAGTAATTAAACAAGCTTATTACAAATTTGTCTAAAAAACCAATTGATTGGGGTTTTTTGCTTTGTAAATTGACAAAATTAAATTAATTAAATGTGAAAAACTAATTCGAAGCGTCTTTGTTTGAAGTTTTATTTTTTAATATATACAAACTGTGTTTGATAGACAGCCGTTTCTTTCTTTCTTGAGATAAGCTTCGAGTGTCTGATTTTAACGTATTGTAGATATGTAAGAGGCAAAATTTTTTTCTTAAAGTCTGATAGTAGGTTTGATATACCAATCAATCTTCGAACTCTTTCTAAACGACTACGATGTTATTGACTATTTAAAACAAAACTACAAATGTGTGACGCTGCCTTATTATATAGAATACTGTCACGTAATAACGTTTCATGTTTATGAACTTCTGTCATCATAATCGATCTTGTGCTTTATATACAGTGTTACGTAATGCAGACGCATGTAACTCGTGTTTTAACTTTTATTAATATTGAGTCCGATTTGCTTCATTTTTAATTATCATGTCAGCGGTATCCGACTAGTAGGCTCAGTTGCCACACTCTTTCTCCGCGTAGTTGTCTCAAATGATCCTGAACGAGCACTTTCGCTTCGCTTAAACTCTAGAATCATTTGTTCAACCTCATCTTTCATTTGCATTGCTACTTGATATATATGCGTTTCTTCTCGATTATACATTAGAGCGTTCATGAACATTAACATCAAGTCTCGATGAAACTCGTCTGTAGTTGTAACAACCTACAGAAAATGAATTCAACAGAAATTAGTACAAGTTACGGAAATGCGAGCGGATTTTCGTAAGATTTCACATACTAAATCACGGAGTCGCTTCCTAATGGTTTTCAGATCCATTGGCTGCTTAACAATACTATAATATCCAGGCGCGTCTTGTTCTTTAATCGGATTCTGGAACACGCTCGCAAACCGATGATTACCAATATCAGTTAATATCATATACACAAGTCTCTGCCACGTCTTGTGTTTCTTGTCAGCCATTGACCCAGCACCTTCTACGCAATGAAATTGAATAAAGGAAAGACATATTTTAGGAATAACAGCACAATGCAAAGCAGGTATTAATCAAAAAAGGGGTACCTGACGTCTCTGCACCTGGTGTTACATTTGTTATTTCACTTGCGCCTGATTAAGGATTAACATAAGAACAAATGAGACCGGTGTTACGACTTTTATCACGCTTGGTTTTAATGCATAAACCATGTCCGTTATTATCCTTACCATCTCCAGGAGTAGAAGGAGCACGTCCAGCGGAAGTTGGCGTCCCTTTCATTTCTCTCGATATCAGTTCCAATTCGTGTTCATGATCCTTGCTCATAGTTGCTTCCTTGGCATCCTCATCATCCGATGAAACATGTACCATTCGTACGTCATCATCATCACTGGTTTCTTCTCTCGTTGAAGTATCCATACTAGCACTTGCCTGCATTACTATTGTGTAGGGTATCGGAGATGCCTGTGCTTCAGCTGAATTCATACCTTCCATCTGAACGGGTGACGACACAATTGGAATATGAATAGCATCAAATGAGCTTGTATCTGTGTCTTTACCTGCCGTTGGGCTTGTATTCGATGCTTCTATATCTGATTGACCGCCATTACCAGGCGTAGTATCGTCATCGTATTCCATTCTTTCACCAACAGTGGGATGAGACGAAGATCCGAGCCCGGCTTCGGCAAAGTGTACACGCGGTGATGTCTCTGCAACATCCCTATGAGTTTCGCCCATTTGTTCATCAATATCCATAGCCAAATCTTCAGCAACTGTTCGTGGGCTGTCATTTTCCAATTCGGTCTGGCTTGGTGATGTTGCTTTCATTATCCTTCTTAATGCTTCGTGTTTTAGCGGCTCTAATTCGGTGGCGTTGGGCTCTTGAAAAGTAACGTTATCGGGAATATCAAAGTTATCTTCAGTGAATTTTGGATCAATATCCATATGATCGACTGGCTTGACTGATGATCCGGATGCTACCAAGTCTTTGCCAATTTTCTCAGAGGCTAACTGTGAGGATTGTTCAATAGTAGCAGATGTTTGATTAATGTCCATTGAGTCTAAACGTGACCCTTTTTTAGTTGACGACGAGTGAGAAGTCGTCGATCGCAGTGATGTTGTTGATTTTGCTTGTGATGTTGCCGCAGTTTGATCGATTTCCATCGCACTTGCCTTGTCGGCTGAAGCTCCTGCCTGTTTATCTCTTGTACTTCTGAAAGTATGTATTGATGTAGTAGGTAATGAAGCAAGACGCGGTGAACGGGCATGCTTCGTAGTCGTTGTTCGGGCGACCGATGACTTTATTGCTGGAAGAATGTTGGTATTTAATTTATAATCAACGGCCTTATGTGACAAATTAATTATTGTGTATCTCACCGTCTGATTTGCCTGCTATGCCTGTCAAAGATGTTGTAATTGCATTAGTCATTGCGAACTTATGTTGCCAACTGAATCGTCAACATTAAGTAATCAAACCTTTCGCAACAGTAGCGTTTGTCTTGGTAGTTGCCTCTAGTACATTTGGCGTATGATCCTTTTCCCGATTTTGTTCTTTCAGTATTTCCCTTAACTCATCATCCCTTTTCCCTGATCTTATCTCATCTATCTCTGCCACAACCTTGCTAAAAGAGATAATTGCAATTAGTACGGGGTGTCTGGTTACAAATAAGAGTCGTATTTGTGATAGCTTTACCGAAATCTCTGTTCTTCTTCGCCGATTAATGATCTTAGTTCGCCTATCCGGTCACTATATAGTTTACGAGCCAATTTTGCGGCCACCGGCATTCGCGTATCTAAGAAAGGACAAGAATAAAATATTGACGCAAAACATGTTGTGTGAATACAAATTCAAAGTGATTATTATTGCTTACGTCTGCTCTGCTAAATTGCAAATAATAAACAATAATCCTACTGAACCATTTGCCCCTATGCCTTCTCCAAGTTTCTTTTTATTCTCTCTGGATGTATTAAGAGAAATAGAGGAAGCATCAGAAATTTGTAGCTCAAAACGTATTAATATAGTAAAGTAGACAATATCTTGCACTGAATATATGATGGATATCCTTGATAGCTATTATACAAGAAAACATTCACCCACTATCCAACAAGTCAAGTGACTATCCTACCGTCATGACGCGTTCCCTCGTACTGTAATTTTGATTATACTGTCGTTCACTGCAATTACACATGTAAGCTATTTATAATTTAATTAACTTGCCCCTTGATGTATATTCAGCGCAAGAAATCGTGACAAGAAGTCGCGAATAGCGTAATACATACAATTCAACTTCATCCAGCTCCAAAGGCCCTATGAGAACCTTGTATTTATTTTGGCAAATCTGTTCATTAACAATCGATTGTCAGTACTAGAACACATTTGGAGCCTCTTTGTCAAACAACGATCGTGTTGCCACAAGGACAACTGTAGCTATCGTAACTAACTCTTTTTTTTTTTTAACTAGCTAAATTCCCAGAGTTATACCAATTTGCGTAAGAAGCGAAAGTAAGAATCATGGTCTAATAAATAACCTGCTTGTGGCGTAAACTTATTGGTTGTCTCACGTGACTTAAACCCATAACAACGGTTTTACTATCTTCTTGAGAGCAAGCTAATCAACATACCTTTGGTGAAAAAAATTCCGGTGGTCTGTCAATCATGGGATGCTGTTTCATGGTTCGAGAAACTGCTAGCCAATTATCACTAAACTTGTATACTGCTTGTGCCAAGAGCAGTTTCTCAAAAGCCGTCCAAGTGTCTTCTGCAGAGGTATGTTGAACCATTTTCACATAACTATAAGGTAAAGATCGAAAGGAAGGGACAAAGCCTCAACGTTGACGAAGAAAAGCGCTATGGAAAAAGTTTTCCTTGACAAGTTCCGTTTGCTTATATATGTATATATGGTTACAGACAACGTGGAAGATTTTTGCACGAGCTTACGTAACGAAATAAACAACAAAATATTGCAAAATATTGCGCCGCACGGGAACACACACTTTGAGTATCCTTTCTCTGATTGGCGTGCACGCGCGTTCATATCTATAATCATGTGATATAAAACGAGACAAAGTGAATCAAGGATCTTTTGTCTTGGACATTTTTATTTATCCTATTATGGAACAGTCTCTTTAGGGTTATGCATGGATTAATTCTTTGTTTGGGAGAAAAAAGAAATTTACTTGGAGACAGTAACAGGAATTCGACCGCGATTTTTCGTTAATTAAAAGCCTCTCCCCAAAGTTGGTCAGTTATTCTTTTGGTTCTCGCCGACTAGTTGATATTTTTTAAAATTCACATTATTCATCGCAAATGTTGAATCTACTCAATTTGCTTGGTTAAACCATTTTTAACGCAATAAGTCACAAAAGTGAATACGTTGGAACTTGAAACTATTTATGTAATTTTAATATGTGAGCAGTGCTCGGTATAAACATTGGTAGCTAATACTAACAAAGACCGCAAATCTCAAAAAACTCAGCCACTGATAAAAGAAACGAATGCAATAACTCAACAATATGTCCTTTGTCTCTGAATTGTTTTTATTAATCACCCCAAACATGGCAAACACAATAATTGTCATAGTCACGTTGTTAGACATTACTAATAACGATAGCATAACCACTTCGGGTTTAGCTAAATTCGGCTTCTTTGTGCTTACTATAACCATTTTTTTAAAGCGCAGAAACACTTAAGCCAATCATTTGTTCCTTAATCATTATTTGTATTAATTCCGCCACCAAGCTACATTTAAGACCAACTCTTGTTATAGAGCCATTCCTTAATAGAACTTTTTCACGCAGTCTAAACCATCAATGCATCTTCCACAAATAGAGGAAGTTTCTACTGTTAGAATTACTCATTACATTTATCATGGACATTACCTTGTTCTATTGTTGGTATTGATTACTATATTAAGATTTATATCGGGCAAATTCATTATTTCTATTGTTTGTAGAATCATATTGTGTCCAATAAGATTTTTGTAACCAGGCTTTTAAGCTCACGATCATGGTGGAGTCAAAACTCCTAATGATAAATGTCAAATGTCGCATAGCAATATCTTAATATTTGCTCCCCGTCTAAATGTCTCTTTCGGTGAACAAGCGCAAACAGTCTAGGGGATTGGAAGATCAAACAATCGGATATCTTCCCGTTTGTTACCCCCTTGGTCTCCCTGCATGCCAAACTCAAACCTTATTATTAACGTCGCAAGTTGTCGAGTGAGACTGAACGATATATATTTCCAAAGCCAAAAAGAAAACAGGACATTATTGACTCAAGGGGAAGAAGTACGTTGAAACTGCAAGCCGACAAAATCCCCATATTAATATTGAAACACAAAAGGATACCTTCCCGATGTTTATCTAATTGATATAAAACTTTTTTTGATATAAATTATCATAAGTCTATAGTGATTTAAAGAGTTAGTCCGCAAAAATCAAGCGTGATTAGACCTGCCCATATATACGAAAGATTTGCACAAGAAAGTAGATCTATTGGCTAGAGAATACAAAGATTTAATAATACTACGTATGGACACATACTGTATATTGAATCATTGCCATAAAAACTTTGAATACAAATAGTGTACTACACTACACTAGTGTGACGAAGCAGGAATACCTCAACTGATTTCACGTGGCGAAATTCACAGCCATCATCATTTCACAGCTCACATCAATACTACTCATTAAAAGCAGCTTCCAATTCTTGAACACGTCTAACCTCCTCAGCACGCTTTTGGTCACGCTGGTCTTTGATATGGAAAGCATTCAAGCAAAGAAGATGAAAATCAAAAAATTTTTTATAAATATGGGAACATTTCAACAATACACAATAACACAGTCATCAATACAATAATAAATAGTTTATAAATACAGATGTTATGAAATCGGACACTAGCACCAAATTTATCATTTATCTCTTGCAGAAGAAAGTGTTATTAGCTAATTACCTCTGGCATTCTGGAACAACTGTCGCTCAGCTTGACGCTGCTCGGGAGACCTCGGACCACGTACACCAAGAGCACCATGTACCAATCGCCTTGCGACCACATCAGTTGTTTGCGGGCGAGCGCGGGGGGGGATAGCATTATTTGCATTATTGGCATCTAATTCATCAAGGCAGAGAGACGATTAAAAGACGAAATATGGGATATATCATATGCAATAGGGCAATCAAATACAAAATTTGTATATTGTACATTGGCTCATGTCATAACTTACTTTTTTGGAGGAAATCCGTTGGCCCATCATACGGCTTCACAGAGGCCAATGGATTAGCCACGTTGTCCAAGTACGCTTTTCGCGCTATTGATAGTGTAAAGGCGTGCAATAAAAAGCAACAATCGGTCAACATTTACCATTCCACCATAATTGCAATATTATACATATCTTCTCTTCCCACGTTTAATCAAGAGTAGTTAGTTACCTACACTCTACTCACCAGTAGCAGGATGTTCAAAGATAATAAGGGCACGGGTGTCATCCATCCACTTGATGCGGTAACCTCCACGCATATTCTCGTATTCGTGGAAAATCTCGTGGAGATTGTGTGTCTTAAAAGTCGCCGGGAAGCCGAATACATCAAGAATACGTGTCGACCCTTCATACGCATCTAGAAAATAGAAACAGTGTAACATGAGCAAAATGACCAAAAAGAAATTGAAAGTTTTCTTTCACCGTGAATGTTCGTTCAAAAGATTGTATATATTAATTATCCCGTTAAAAAAAAAAAAATACTCACCGGGATCAAAATTAAACTCAATCCTGCTACTCTTGCTCTTTTTATGCCCCTTCTTGAACGGAGGCTTGTTCGTATTGTTATTACCACCACTATTACTATTATAATTCCCACCATCACTCCTCTGGCCATCCAGCCTCTTCGCTTCACCGTCAGCCGGAGAAGTAGGCGTATTGACCCTTTCACCACCATCCGCATTCCGCTCCCACTCTTCAAGGTTCTGTGTCTGAATAGTAGCATTTCCTTGCACCCTTACTCCCGACACATTATCAGCAAGAGAAGAATTATTGTCATTAATCGAAGTGCTCTCAAAAGCAGCATTGAGCCTAGACATATCGTCAGCAGAAATGGCTTCCGTGGCTGAATCACCACTCTCTGATGCAGGTTGAAAAATACCATTGCTACCGCGTCTGGATTCGGATTTTGATTTGCGGTGGCCTTGTTTAATAGATTTGTCATTCGATTTGGAAGGATATTGGCGTTGAGCGGTTGGGTCAATGTCACGGCCCCGAGGAGGACGGGATGGTTTTTGTTCTTGTTGAGTGTCAGAGCCGGCGCGGAAAGTGCCGCGGCCTTTGCGAATGACAGTATCAGAAGAGTCGGATCTGTCGTTGGCATTGTCTAACGTTAAGGACTGGGCACCCTGGTCGGTGCTAATGTTTTCACTTTAAATTTAAAGTAATTGGCATACGTGTAATTGGATATGAAAATTTACGAGGCAAAAATAATGGTTGATTTAGTGCGTACGGGAGCAATGCATGGTCATTTTCCATCTTTATCAAATAAAATATTTGTGGTCTTACTAGTTCATACATGACCATTGTTAAGAGCAATCTGCGAACCGCTTACCTTTTGTCAATCCTCGTTGGACTCGAGTCCGGAGGAGATGCAGAGCCCATTATGAAAACGAGAGACTAGAAGTTAAAGAAAGTCTACTGTTGGATGGGGGGGATAAATAGAAGGAGAAAGTAGCGACTCTGAACTGTGGTAGTTTCGACGAATAAGCCGATATGTATTAAGAATGGGAAATGTAGAGGCTTATAATGACATTTGATGTTTTGAGAGTCACATGCAGTCGGCAGTGGGGTGACGTTACAAGGACCTTGTTCATTGTTAGATTTTGATTCGATGAATTTCATAAGGAATAATGTATGACAACCTGCGCATATTTATATGTGAGCAAAGCCACATCAATTTTCTTTATTTCTTCCGTGCAATAAAAAAAGTTTAATCTTAATATTAAAATAACAATTGGGAGATATGTTTTCGGGTATGACTTGTTCTATTTTTATATGGTGGATTCCCCCTCAAACTAATTTCTAAACTGACACATGGTTACGCCATGCGGCAACCGTTGAAATTCCATACAATCGTAGTATTCGAGATCTGCAATTTACTTTTTTACAGCGTAAGAATAAGAGATTTTTCCTTGGATTTCGAGCTTGAGATGCCCTGTAAGTCTGTCGTGTATATTGATAAGACGATGTACTGTATAAGACTTTCCTCACACTTGCCACATTACAAGCATAATAGATTTTGAGAATATTTTTCTATCTTTCTTTGTTCATCGATTTATGGTTAAGATGTACGCTGTGCTTAATGTTATTGAAGAAAATAATAGAGCCAGCAGTGTAAAGAACAATAGTAATCCTAATGGGGTATTATCACTATCAGACAAATGCAAAGTTGTGAGCTTTACTGATACACATCTCTTTCATATAAATATGAACAGTTTACATACCTCTAGTCCGTTCAACATCATCAACATCGACATAGCTTCTAACAGTTACTATAGTGATGACCCCATATAAGCTCTAAATTTTAGCTATACTCAACTGCTCAATTTCAAAAGAGAATGCAGACTGTAACTGTAACTTTTATGGGCAGATATCAAGAGGTAAGCAGAATAAATTGCTTATTAATAGCTATAAAATGGCAGTCTATTTATTTAAAGTAGGATGGTAGTAAATACAGTATTCCTAGAAAAATAACCCAAGACCGACTATAAAATCCCTTGTAAAAAGATTCAATTTAGTTAACTGGGGGGTTTTTTATAAATTAGATGAAGAATTGAGCATGTAAACCTAACATGAAAAACAATATCGAATGTGGTTATTAAATAGTGTGTACATTTCAGATTGATTAGCATCTATGATAATTAAAAATAAAGTTTACAAGTTTGCAGCAATCGCGTTCGTTGTGCGTTTAACTCCCAGTCTTTATAATTATGTCCCATCAAAAACATTATATTACTGAATAGTTTTACAGTATGGTCTCTTGTAGAGCTGCATCATTAAAAAGAAAGAACCCTCCTAAAATACTGATGATACGTACGGGGGAGGACAAAGTATTGCACAGTCGTGATTTATTTAATTCCATAAATTTTTGATATGAAAATAAAAAAAAACCAACTTTTGGACCACTTACTTCATCAGTTGTCTAAATAAAATATTTAATGTAACGTGTCATGATGAGCGGAATAGAAACTTAGTAAAAAACCCCAATTTCTGTTTGGCGCATAAATGAGTTTCGCCAAGGAGCCTATTCCCCATAATCACGGTAAAGGAACTAGCTAGACGAATTGCAAATTATAAGATACTATCGCACAACAGTTCCAACGGGTTTTCGCAGCTTACTACTATAAATAATGAAAGAGTTGAATTCGCATCCGCGAAAAATATACCATAACTTGTTATTATCATGCCCAACCAAATTCAAGTTGTGATTGCTGCAAATTGAGGAAATACTGAATATTGTCATTTACTTTAAGTAAATATTACTAGGTTTAAGCAAAATTTTCCATTGCGTCAAAGCAAAATTTACTAAATATACAACTGATGAAGTAAGTGATTCAAAAGTTGGTCTTTTTATTTCATATAGAATTAAATAGACTACGACTGTGCAATACTATTGTCCCACCCGTACCTCTAAAAATAGTACTAGTAGATGTACAACTTGTATTTCCATTTTAATGTAGAATCAAGTTGTTAAACATTCTTTGTTATAGGTGCTATTAAATGTTATCATTATCCGTAGGACGATAACTTGTTAACGAAAAACACTTTAACGCGGTCAGCTAAATTAAAGTTAAAGAGAAGCGAGAAGATCAAATATGCAATAGCAATGGATTCATTTTAACGATTTTATAGAGTCTACGTAGAGCTTCCGTAGGTTTGAGTGTTTGGAACTTATCCTTTTTTTACGCTCAACTTTTATCCGATGCAATGAGAAGGAAATCTACCGCGGTAATAAAAAAGCCCAGAAAAACAATTAAATAAAAAAACATGCGCATGTGAACTAGTTATGTTAATACAGTCGACCTCCCATACAGTCACACCTCCCAGTCCCTCCCTTATAGTCACCCGATTTTTACGATCCATTCCTATTGAAAATTCCTCCTTTATAGTTGTTGTACCTCAGTTTGGGACCTGTCTCAGTTTCTGAGTTCTATCTGTGTAACAGTCATAATTTAATGTTTGCATTTTCATGTTCAGCATAGAGTGAGCAAAGATTATTACATGATCACGATCACACGCATTAATTAACTTTGCAATAATCCAAAGCCTCGATATAAACGTGAGATTTGTGAATATACTAAAAGCAAAGCACAGCGAACTAGCAAACCGTTTAATAAGAAATTCATACTCTCTACAGAGTATCTACTGTTAACAACCTGAAAAATCGACATAAAAATTTTATTGTTATCGTCATTAACTTTAAAGAGAGAAGGATGGTATTTCAAAGTGAGAGTTGGTTTTCTCAGTTCGGGGCAATCTCGGTCTAGAACTCAGTCAAAAAAAAACCCCCAGCCATATCAGTCCAGAACTGAGACAGGTCCCAAACTGAGGTACAATAATATAATTTGGCATATTCTAATAGTATAAATTTAATCACATGACCATACGTAAACTACTCGCCTGTGGGGTCGACGCCGGGTAGCATACAAAGCTCAGGAGAGAATAATCCGGCAGAGACAATATACTGGGGAGCACGAAACGAAATCCGATGTATTCAAAGACAATTCCTTTTCTCGTTAGCGTTAGCACTTATATACTTATGCTATGTAAATAATAATGTTAAAGTATATAAGCAATTCATAAGCCCTCTTTCATGGACGAGTAATCGTACCGTTTCCAAGAAGTAATCCAAATATAGTTTTTTGACATTGTGGTGGCAAAAATATACCTCAAACTATACAGAATAGTTATTTGTCTCGGCCAATGTCTGCAAATTTTGACAGTCAATCCGTGACAGATGATGGCTTTGTTGACTATTTTTGAATAAACTATTAACTTCACAAGACAACAGAAGGTTACGCAGAAGAATTATAAATCGGATGTCAAATACATGTTACAACAATGTCGAACGGTTTCTGTAATCCGTATACAGTTGTCCCCCTCTACAGTCACACCATTGGTTCTCCTGAAACCAGTATATTCGTTTTACTCTACAGACGTCATATTAATATGGGAACAACATACTTTCTCCTAAATAAAAAGTTCGGTAAGAATTACACCACATGTCCCGTCACCGCTCCACCAAAAAAGTCTAACTTTTTCTAGGAATGGAATTTAACATTACGGTTCCTGATATCACGAGATTACTGTCTATTCTTCTTGTATACGATCTTGCATATAGTGGACCGATCTATATTAAGCACACAAATCTCGTGTCAGTGATTTGCGTTCTCTTATTTTTATCATGTGATGTGAGTACGACTGTATATGTATTATAAAAATTGTAACGAAACACGAAAACGTGAGTTCTATCTTAACAATAATAAGCATATTTTTGATTAAAAATTAAGTGTGATTATGTAATCGATGGAAGCAAATATTTCTTAAGCATCTTTCTAATGAAAAAAAAACCCAACCTTTTACTTCATTGCAATTACCATTTATATCATTAATACGGTCTCATAATATCGATATGAAGAGCAAACACCAAGCTGGCGCCTAAACTTTCGGATTGGTCAATTAAAACAATGATATGATAATAATGTAGCGACAAGTCAATCAAAAGCGTTAGACTGTCGGTTTTTGCAAGTTGCAAATCGACCGCTTTGTCACAGCTGTTACGGTCGTTTGCTGCCAAATAATACAAACAAGTTCGAGTAGCCATTCCAAGTCCACATAACTTGCAATTCAAATTATTACGTTAAATGTACCCATGTTATATTTCAGCTAATCCATTACAGAGTGATTTCGCCGGTGTCAATATTTTTCTATTAATAATATAATAATAATAACAACAATATAGCACGCTTTATTTACTTATACAGTCGTGGTACTCACAGTTGTGCAATCATTTAGTTGACATTGTGACTTTAACGGCTGTGGTATCTCTTGTATTGTGTGTAGCTGCTGTACCCGTAAATAGAGTTTAAACTCGTTTTGTATACTTTATAGAAATGTTTTGTAGAATGCGCGCCGTCAACGAGTGCACGAAACTAAGTACTTGTTCAGACACAGCAATTGGTACTCGGAAGAAATGGTACGCCATCTGTAAATGTTTATCATGTGCCAAGTAGCCAAGAAAATGAACCAACTCTGATAAAAAAATTACCAAATCCAATAATATTTTCATTCGTTCTAATTTCAACCACGAATTACAATGAGGCTTTCTATATTCGCATTGGGGAACAGAACATTCTTGATTGTATCCAACGCTGGCACGGCCTCATATTATTGGTTACATAGTTGCAAATCGAAAAGAAAAAAGTGAGGCACTGGACATGAACCTGCTGCAAGCTTGTTCATTGATACAAAGAATAGTAAGAATATCAGAGTTTGAACTGGTATGCATGTATATGGGCGAGTTTGTATGTGAGAGTTTGAAACAGCAGTGATGAGAAAAGACACAGAGAGTGAGAGTGAGAAGGGGTTTAAAAAAAAAAAAGAAGGTCTCATCGATAATTGGTACTCGCACATGAGCTGAGCGGAGTGTTTGCTCAACAGATCAAATTTATTTTTACATGTCTAACAATAAATGCTTATTTGGGGATTCATTTACTGCATGATGTCATTCTAAAAAAGGTATTTAAAACCCGTAGGTATGCCCTGTCATATTGACATCCTTCAACAAATGTTCTCTACATTCCTTTCTCATGATCATAAGCAACATCTAAGAGTCATTCCTATTCTCTCTAAACCACGATTTACTCAACCGAGAAGGGAATCGAAGGATGGTTTCTTTGGGGTAAACGTGGTTAAGGGACAGTAAAAATTTATGACTTGCGAGGATGCTAGGCGAACTTGCGCTTGGTATATTACCGAGTATACTCCAATATGTATGATCAGACATTTAACGCATATATACTGACAGATGATAGTCATACAAATGCTCTCGTATGCTTTGCTTAGAATATCGTACAATGGATCAATTTATTAATCTTCCCACACATCTTTTAATCTCACACAGGGAAGCTCTAGCCTTCTCCAGGTACGATAACTCACCGGCGTTATTGTCTTGTGTATGTTAACAAATATTATCACATGTTATCATATTATCAAGTAGGCTAACATTTATCTTGCATGGATAAAGCACGCGCCCAAGTATACGCAACGTGTATACATTTATTACGAACAACTATTATCAATAAGCATTTATTATAAACGACATTCTTATATGAACTTATCCCGGATGCTCAACATTCAACATAAGCCGGTACGTACTAGAAAATGTTATTTGTTATTCCATATCAAAATGCCGTTAACCATATTTTTATATTTAGAGATAACGAGCACCATGCCTTTAAAGTTGCATCGCTTAGTAAGATCATTTTGCATATAGCTTTTTACGACCATCTTCTCCTCCCAATTTTAATAATTTAGATCTGTACACCTCCTTTCGTTCGACTAAAGAATATAGTTTCGTTCGTTCCGGGCAAATTTCTCAAAGTTTTATTAATACCGTGTTTCGTGTTGACTATAAGAAAACTCGTTTAATTATCGTGAATTAAACGTTCTTCATAGTCATTATTAGTGTCGAATTCTTACTATTTTGTTTTAGCTTAGCTAAACATTCTTTCGCACTTTCGATAGAACAGATCGGTAACAATTGATTCGTTAATAAATTTATAGGAATAACAAATATTAGTGAAATGGCACATCACCATTTCCTCCGTGCAGAAAAAAATCATGATGTCCTTTAATAATGCCTCTTGATTTATCAATGATGACAATACCATCTGTCAATTATACGCCCCATACACAGGCTTGCGATTGGAACTTTATTTTATTGTAATAATTGTATTGATATGCTCCAACGTGCTGTCTTTGCTTTCGTGGCACAAAATTTAGATCGTTACCATTGTCGTTTATAATAACAAGACTTGATTCAATCAAAAATCCCTAGTGCAATAAAAGAGTAATAGAACGGGATGTTATTAGTAACCCAAAGCTGTCAACGTTAATGCTATGTGATCAATGGTCAAGAGTGTCGTCGCACCTTCGAGTCTGCATCCTTGAAAAATTGTCGTGTTGATTCGACTTCGTTTAGGATGATGGTGTAATATTTACACCTACCACAGTGACTCAAGGTTCGCCACGGCGCTTCAATTTCTAATCTGTGCATTAATAAATGCATATTCCAACAGTGTTTGTTTGGTCCATGGTCACGTATGTTTTGAATATCAACGACTAACTAATACATGCTTCTAATCAAGAAAACGGGTTTTCGTTCGATAAATAAATTATTATCATCGGGAAAAGAAATAACAAGTTTTCTCCCTTCCTGCATTGAACAACTAATGAATACCCCCATTTGGATTTGGATACACATAATAAATTCGCTTCTGATTATACAACCACCTCACGAGTCAACGTACAATTTAGAGCTCTGCGAAAATTTGAACAATTGATGGGGCTATGGACAGTTTATTTAGAGTTTCTTTTTCACACCATTCCGTGTAGTATACATCCTTGTCAAACCATATAATTACGCTTTTGTTGGGCTGTATATTAATATGCTTTTTGCTCTAACTACAGATAGCTAACCAATGTCGGTTAAAAATAACATCTAATAACAAAATTGTCTATATATAAACCGAACCAACTTTAATGGGACTATTGGACAAATAAAGTCGCAAGTTTTAAAAATAAATGCACATTAAATGGGGGCGGTGTCCCGATCCCTTTGTGGCATCATATTCACCTTGTCGATTTGTGCTTTACATGTGATTCGACCTAATCGTAGGAAAAAGTTTTTCACGATATGCATGCACCCCAGCGGAATATTAATATATCCCGGTTTACATGTACCAGATATACGGCATACAATGACCAATAGAAGTTTCCATGATAAATAGAGCTTGCCTGTCACGATAAAGATTTTCGATCAGGACGGTGAATTTTCTTATGTCAAAGGCTTTAACTTGTCTAATAATAGCGTTTTAATATTTCCACTCTAATAAAAATAGTTAATCGTAACATAGGCACAGTGTAAGGAATTTGATAATCTCTTCTTGTACAAACTTCATTTACAGCCAATCTTTTTCTTGTCCTTTTGTCTTAATTAAGACAAAATACGCAGGTGTCTTGTCAAAATTTTTTGCGTATATATAATAACAACTAACTGCATTTAGATGTTATCGCCAATTGGTGTTAATTATCCAGAATAATTGATTAAAGACAACCTTTGAATACTCTCTCCATTTCTCGTTGACACTAGACAGCTAGTTCCTTGCTCTTGTTTTTCAATAATGTATTAAAAATATCTCGTTTAGATATGACCATATCATTGTTACTCTAATTGTTTCTGAAATAATTCTGTAATTATTATAATCTACGCCCTCCTGCATTGTACATAAAACCGCTCGGATGTGGTGCCAATTTTTAAAGTTCGTATTCACTGAAAATAATAAACAATTTAATATTAAGGCTTTTAGTAATACAGTATTACAAATTTATGTCAGTGTCATGTTAATTTAAAAATCGATACATTGTTGGAAACAAAAATTGTACAAACAAGTTACCAACACAAAATACAAATTTTTAATTGTGTGTGCTCGTATGATTATGACTGGAATTAAAGTTAATAACGTACTGAAGCTGTATTCTAATACCGCTTATCGAGAAGAGAAGACTGATAGAGCATAAATGGTTGTTGTTGTCAGTCTTGCTGTTACGGTTTGATACAGACGATTTTAGTTACACGGTGAAATAGACTCTATTTCTATAGTACATGAATGAAACAGTTTCAAAACAAAAACAACCTTTTTTATAAAGCATCTTTGTTAAACCAGACTTGCTGTGTATTTAGGATGTATGATAATTCCAACACAATCCAGACCGGCCGACAATTAATTTTAAATGGGGAAATTTATTATTATGTTATACACTTAAACTAAAAGCAGACTATAAGAAACCAAAATGCATAAAGTTTAATTGCTAATTAGACTCCAAAGTCGGGCACAAATTATTATTATTTGTGAAAATATACACTTTTTTAAAATTGCCATTTATGTCTTAGCTCTCAATAAGTATATAATTATTTACAGCTGCAGACATGCAACACGACAATTAATGCGTGCATCGTTCGGAAATCAAACTTCCTCCCCGCACCTGCCACTCCTGCAATCGGCCATATGGCGCGCCATATTGATAATATTTTTGGGACAAAGTTTTCAAGCGGATTTATCACTGCAATCATGCAATTTTAGCAGCTTGTTTATGCACACAGACTAAATACCATAAACCTGCGTCAAGAGATTTTATTAGAAAATCCTTTACTTTACCCCAACGCCAATAAATAAACATCATTTGTGATCGCAGATATAGATAGTCTAAACTGTGCTGTAGTGATATTAATATCGACTGTTACTGCCATCGATAAGATATTATTATTGCGTAGAGAATGTTTGCTTTGTTCCAGGCTATAGCATTTTTTTAGAGTTCAGCGACTGTCAAATTACGTATTATGTTAGAGCAATAACAAAAGAAATAATCATTTTTAGTCTTATCAAATATACAATAACATGCACGCGAATTATGAATATTCGCACTTCCTAAAGGAGTGCATGCTGGAACTTTCGTCCAGACAACGATTGGCAAATAGCCAAAACTAGCGAATTATATGATAGTGCTTTTAATCACAAGGTGATGGCAAGAGGGAATCCTTGGCACGATAATACGAAGCTTTCACTTTCTATTTCTGGCCGATGATAGTACAAGATCGGAAAAATTACACATGGCACCCCGTAAATAGTGCATGCCCTGCATAAAGAAGGGATCTCCCAATTCAGTCTTTTTATACAAATGACGAAGACTAGCTGCTTCTCACACGTTCTTCCTCACTCCAAACAAGCAGCTAGAAAGGTAAACCATCATTTCACAGCTGTCATTATGATTAATCACGACCACTCACTTCTTTTAATCAATGTCAGCCAGTAAACCATGGTCCAACACTACTAATTCATGGTGGAGCAGGCAAAATTGTAAAAAAGAGAATTCCATGCGAGGAAATTCCCGATGACCAAAAGAAGGAATATTTGCAGGCAATGAAGGAGGCATTAAAGGTTGGATGTGATATTCTGAAAAGAGGCGGAAGGGCCGTTGATGCAGTCGAGGCTGCTATTAGGGTTATGGAAGGTAGTTTAAGAAAAATGGAGATATAATTGGATTACAAAAAAAATTATGTCGCTTAACTGAGAGTAAGTCATTGATTTACCATTGATCGTGGATAGACTGTCCGCTGTATAATGCTGGAAAGGGAGCCGTGTTTACACGTAGTGGCAAGGTAAAGAAATTAAATAGTGTATGCTATTGACAAAAGAAATCGATTGCCATAAACAATAATTTCGTTAGATTCAACCGTGAGATCGTGTATCTATCTTGCGCAAATATTCATGCTAACTGCTGATCAATGTCCCTTTTTCTCTTCACACGAAAAAAGAATGAACTCGAGTCTTCTATTATGATTGGTACACCCTCTCATCCTGCAGGTGCCGTCACGCTGCTCCGCACAGTCAAAAATCCCGTGGTTCTGGCCAAGACCCTCATGCTTGATCCGGATAATTATCAAGTGTTCTTGGGCGGAGAGGGGGCAGAGGAGTATGCAAAGGAAAAAGGCTTGGAGCTGGTTGATCCAAGCTATTTTTGGACTGAAGCCAGATGGAAGGAGCATCTCGAAGGATTGGGTAATGAAGGGAAAGATGAAGGGAAAAAACGTGATGGTTGTTGTGGAGACAAGAGCGAAAGCGACAATGCTGATAATAGCTTGCCAAGTTATGATGATGCGGTTAACGAAAGAAGAACGGAAAATAATACAAAACGTGAGCTAGTAGGCAGCAATGGAGACTGGTTCTACATGAATTCCATGGGCACGGTCGGTGCAGTTGCTGTAGATTTCGATGGAGTTATTGCTGCTGCCACTTCAACTGGTTAGCATGGGTTCGATATCTGTTTTTGCGATTGTCGTTATGTAGTTGGCTAATAGTTCTCTCTTTATTTCGATAATTAAAGGCGGTAAAAACAACAAGAGTGATGGTCGCATAGGAGACTCACCATTGATAGGTTGTGGTACTTGGGCTGATAATGAAACGTGTGGCGTAAGCGGGACCGGCGAGGGAGAGGTAACTATATTAAATGTATTATGAAACGGTGAGCATATTCCGATCATTGTTGACTGTACTGATTCTACAACACCCCGTTTAGTTTCTCATTCGTTATACACTAGCAAGGGGAATAGCGTCACGCATGGAGCATCTTAATGAAACAGTTGAGCAAGCGACCTCAGCAATGATTGATCTTTTAAGCAAAGTTGGTACAGAAGCAGGCGTGGTTGCATTAGATAAATATGGAAATTGTAAGTGATAACGGTCTTTTGCCGAAACATATTAGAGAATATACGTTAATACTTGTTAATTGTTTTTAGTTACAATACAATATAATACATCTGGAATGTTCCGTGGGTTTATCAGAGTCTCGGACGAAATACCTCACGCATACATCTTTCCTGACGACGTGGACGACTGAAACAAACATTTAAAACTAGAACAATTAGAATTTATGTTCTGCCATTTGTCAATAAAGGGCTTAATAAGTCGTGGGAATTTGATTCATGTAGTGTGGTTACTGTCATCGCTTTGTCAGCCAGAGTTGTAAATTCAGTGAGCATTGCTCACGTAGTAGATAACATTGAGATGTAGATTTACTCTGCGACAGGCTTTTAAGCGTTTAACGATGAGCAATGACAAGCATTCGAGTTATGAAATCATTGTAACAGTTAACTTAGTGCTGTACTTTGACTATTACAAATTGCCAATGACGACCGAACTGGGAACACCTGATATCAGGGACGCCTCATGAGTAGGGCCAGAGCGAAATCCTTGAAATTAGCTGGGCTACGCGTCAACTGAAGACGAAAAGTCTCTTTATGGCTTCTGCCCCTTTTCCAATCCCAGCTTTTCACTGGTGTCGTCAGACCCGCGAATTGCTTGAGATATGTAGGTGCATCATCCGTGTCGGTCTTTCACCGTTTTCATGCCGGCAAATACTTTCAGTTGCAACAGCCTCTTTGCCATTGCGGCGATACTAGTCCATGCAAGCAGAATGAAGATGAGCCAACCGGAAACGGTTATTAATAAATTATTCCCAAATCCCAGAACAAGGGCAGAAGACGTAGTAGTTGTGTTCTTCTTCCCAAGTAATGGAAGCTTTAAGGCTTCTCAAGAGTCCCAATCAGATCCATGGTTAATACCTCGTCTGATATAACAAAGTTAAATATTAAATAATGCGTTACCATAACAGGCTCTATTTCTGTGAAGCTTCAACTGCTCAAGTCAGGATCTGTCATTTATAAGATCCTCATGAACCAAAGTCCGCGTATTTGATTTTTGAGATATCGCCAACTCCAGCAGGCCCAACACTGAGAAATTCTTGAATCTATGAACAGACTGAAAATTGACAATGAACACCTCTTTATCATCACAGTTTTTTATTTGAATGAAGTACCTGAATAATTAAAATCTGAGAATGTAATGGGTCTGAAAACATTGTCTTATTGAGCCTTTTTTTGAAACTTGAGCATTTGATCGCTTGCATTTCGCAAGGTAGCAATTCAATGATAACCATAATCACATACACCACAGGAGTTAGCATTCACCTGCTTATAATAATATGTCGGTTTGATAAATTTTTCGCTTTGCTTCTCTGCATTGCTTTGTACTTGCGCCGGCTTGGGGTTTGTTAATTCAAGAATACACGTAAACTTTTGGAATAGGTGAACTCGATTGTAGAAGATTACTATAAAGTCTTAATAGTACCAATTCATCATTGCATACAAAATGTTGCTGCGACACGACTTGGAGCGTGTCTCAACCCTGGGCTTTAATTCAAAGCCCGTACAAACGTGTATGTATCCAAGCTTCAATAGTACTACATAGGATAGAAAAATGCCTGCCTTTAACGTTGGATGATTAATTCAAAATTCAGAGCAAGCTAAAACTAGATCGAAAAAACGCGTCTTGTGACGTCAGATGATTTTTATATGTGTTTTTTCTTGGAAGTAAATGTTTACTAATTAAATATACCATTAAACCATTACAATGCAATTCATTGTTTTTCTTCGGTGAACGTAGCTTAAATTTATTATCGTTTGATATATAGAAGTCCTGATTTGCCTTCTCTATTATTTAAATAGAAAAAAAGGACACTGGTCATAATAACGTCCCTTTAATACAGAATTTAACAGAAGGCTCTGGCAGAAAGATATGGACAAGTTTCAGATATTTTTAAAATAAAGATTAATGAGGGCAGAACATCAGCGTAAAAAGAATTTGTAGAGCAATATATATAATTTGACGGTAAAGGTCGGCAATTTTAGCTTCAATCGGGATTTCAAGACGTAAAGAGGTAAGTGATGTATATTGAAAATATATTTTATTTCAACTATGTGGGAACATTCAATGCATTTGGTCAAAAGAGACATATATAATTGCATTATTTTGGTTAACAGAACATTATCGCACGAACTAATACGAGGAATCTCATTATCGTTGACTGCAAATCTACACGTGGCAACAAACAGCCAATTTTATTAATACACAAGTACCGAACTAGAACGTCTTTGTTCGTTGTGTATCTATTCCGAACGTTCCATTCAGCCTATAATGCAGTTAATACTGTTCAGGATGTTAATGTTTCAGAAAGTATATATAAACAAATAATAGATATGGATATTAATATAGATAACAATAACTTGGTTCTCGATAACTCGTAATTAAGAACAAACATATGAAGATAACGAAATCTGTCATATATGGTAGGTATGCAATGTGATTTTCGTACATGAATAATTTATTATCTGACACACCGGTAACGTACTTAACAGGCAAACAATGCATTCAAAGGGAACTAAACTATAATGACAAAAACGGGGGTTTTATCTGTATTGGGGAAAACGCTGTGGGTACCTTCCCTTAATTTACTGAAACACTTTCTCTTGTTACCTATATTAAATTATATATTTATATTGAAGCTTATTAATTGTAATAGAGTCAGAAGCTTAAATATACAACGGGATCTCTGATCGGCGTGATTTGCAAGCCAAGCTGTGAGATAATAATAATAATAAATCATCTGGTTATTGATGGGATCAGGTGATGTGATAATGATCATCCGATGTGTGCATAATAATAATGTCACAAACAAAACGATCTATTTATTGTTATTCTTACTGCGGCAAACGTGATATACAACCAGTCCGAATATTAAAGACGCTTCACTGTTAAATAACTATAGCAAATAGTATTTCTAATAATTACGGAAAGCTAATCAGGCGATCGGACAATTTAGCCATACAATCGGAAAATTTAGTCATATGATAGAACTCGTACTACTGAAACTTAATCACGCCATACATACTCGCTTCTTTTGTTTTCCCCAAATTGAAACCAATGTATCATCCGAGAACTGATTACTGCGTAATAGAGAAGAGCATATTGAATAGGTCTTGAATTTGAATTTTTGATAGCATGCCAAGTGTAGGTAAGTTACTATGATAAGATAAACTAATTTTCATGCCTGGCTCGAAATTTCGACAATATATCCGCTCACTTTACTAACTTTACTGCACGTTGCCGTATCCTCTCGGTATCCGAGACACTCACTACTCAAGTTTTCTTTATACTTTAATCGGTATACCGCCAATTTTATTCTTTTCATAAAGTTACTATACATGCGATTGTTGGAATGCGAATATCCAAGTAGATAATAAAAAATAAAGGCAAGATCAATATACAATTATATACATTACGCTTATACAAGTATGCTTGACTTAAAATGAGAACGTAACGTCTATATAGAAACTTGTGATATTATAATTACTGTTCAATTATGACTTATGACTTTGTACACTAAGAGTGATAGAATTTAGCTACACGCATACCATGCGAAAACGTATCGATAGACTATTTCGCGTTTTATAAAGTCGAATAAAAACTATTCGCGGCCAAATTTATTATTCTCAGTAATTTTTAAGCGTTTTCATAAATTGAGACCGCACTTGACGCGGATCCAGTATCGGTTTTATTTCAAAAACTTGGATACCAAACAATTTCTAATTCACTTCTAAACAGCTAAAGGAAAAAAACCGCCAGTTACAAAAATGGGCCAATAGATATTTCGAGAGGCGGCTTATATTTTTCCTTTAAACTAGTATTGGTTTACTTCCTAGACAAGCCCGAATAAAGCACAAACTATTTATAACAAAAGTCCCACTTGACGTGAATAAACTTGCCGAAAAACTCCGTGTTTCGGGAGGCCACGCCGAAAAAGAAGATATAAGAAGACAACCGAATAAAAGAAACTTATTTCTTTATGACTAATCTTGGCTACGGCCCGAAATAACAACCATTGGATACGATGAGGGAAAACCAAGCCGAAAGATAAAAAAGGATCGAATGCCAAGACTCATTGTTTGCCGTATATCCTATTTAGTCCTTATTATTATCGGAGTTTTTTAGTTTTAACTGACAAGCTTTGTTTTTCAGTGTTGCACGATCGTCTGTCATTGTCGGTATTATAATGAATGAAATCAGTGCGTCTCGCCCACCCAATCACAATTACGTCTTCAATGACGCGCATTTTACTAACAAGTCTTGGATTTCCGCTGAATTTGTAAACCTAAAATGAAACACAAGGGGCGGAAAAAATGACAAGTCGAAACATTTAATTGACAGAAAAATATTGTATCGTGACAACCAATACAGATTAGAAATCCGAATAAGGTTCTGGTCATTATCATTATAGTCCGCCGCCAACGGATGATCCCCGCCGCCCCCGCCGCCTTGGCATCATCAAAGAGGAAAAAAAAAAGACACCGCACATAGTAAATAATATTGAGATACATTTTTATTTATTGTTCCAACATTTTGCTTGCCATTATTGTCCATATAATCTTCTCCTTTTAATAAAAGCTTAATAATAATTTTAACAACAAATAATCGTATTCTGTCTACAAGTAAAAAAATAAGTTTCGTCTAAAAAATAAGTACATGAAAATTCGGCGACGGATCGTATTATATATGGCGCTACTAAAATAATAAACTAAATAAACAGTCACGCAGATTTTAACGATGCTACTTGCTCTATACCTTTCTATCCCGTCTAGGTTCATCGTGATGTGTATACATATGAAATCTTATGCCTCGTTCCCCGCATTCTCATTTGCGCACTGATCTTACTCGGTAAATTTACCGTCAACGATGGTGAATGCGATTTACGAATTTTTTTGTTTTGTTTTTGAGCATAGCTTTCATTTATATATTGACTTTATCATGCCCGGCATGTTTTTTTTCTTCTCTATGTTGACATAAATTATATTTACAATATTATATGGGGAGTGAGGTGATCGAAAGTAATTATGGAATAGAAAAGGGAGAGCAATACAGAGTAGGGATAGAATAAAACGGCTATCATCTATATACTAAAGTGTAAAAATTAAACTTATTACGAAAATACCAACAAATTAAGAAAAAAAGAAATAAAATAAATCGATATTTTTCCTTGGTCGAAATAGTCCAATATGCGAACGATAAAAAAAAATAAAACTTGAAAAATATTGTCAGCCACTCGTCGTCTTTGCACTAATTTCTCCATCCTTGCTATCCCATATGCTAGCTTTTTTCCCCTCCTCTTTTTCTCACAGGTACAACCTTCCGCGTACAAGATTATTCTCTGCTTCAGCAGAAGATAAAAGGGGTTGCTGAACATCCAGCGTATCTAGATCCAACAGCGAAGATATTCCATCATCATCTCTTCTAATTTCTACCACCACGTCGTTAAATACTCCATCGCCGACAGCTTCAAAAAAGGAAAAACCTTCTCTCGTCCAGGGCATCCTTCTTGTGAATCTTTTTATCAAAGAGTACACCTTCTCCAGCATCACTTCATCCGAACCGTTTGCCCCGGCACTCACGCTGGCATCGCTTGCCGAGCTGCTGCCGCTATAGAAACTGACGTTATCATCGAGGACATCATCCTCGAAATTAAACTCGGTGAGATCGTCTTTACCGATAGAAGGTCCTCTGACGGACATGTATGTGCTGGCCGAGGATAACGACGAGATGGAAGAAAGTGTCGGAGACGGATGGTAGAGCCTTTTAAAAATGATTTCGTATCGCTGCTGCAGTAATAGTTCATTTACTTCGTCATTGAATGGAATTATTTCTACGAGCTCGTTGGTTGGATCGAGTATTCCGCTGAGTGATGGATCTTGTTTCTGGTCGAAAGAGGAAACGAAAAAGTGTCGTATCCAGAATAGTAAGAGGGAGACATCGGTGAATCCGGCGGGTGGGAATGGGTGCGAAGAACCTGCTGTCATTGCGTTGAGAAGCGGAGCAATGATTGGTCCCATTAGTCTGCGCAGACCGTTGATGTTATAATTGAAGGTCACGATGGCTCGTTTGTATGGAATATAATTGGATTCTGATACAAACAAGGAAAAAAAATGAAAAAAATTATTACCTTCGTTTTCTTGATGTTGAGACAATCTCTGACAATTTCTTCCAAGTTTTATTTTTTTATTTTTTTAACTAACATAAATGCAAACCTTGCTTAGAAGGATAGGCGGAAATGACAACAGGCTGCTCTATTGGTTGTTGTTGTTGTTGTTGCTGCTGTTGTTGTTGTATCGGATTCGGATGTTGCTGTGGCCGTCTGGCGTATGGAGTTGGATATGGCGCAAAGTGCGAATTGGTCGGATGGACAACGGCCGACGATCGCATTCTTGGTCGAATATGGGGTGGCGTTTGTACTTGAGATTGTTGTGTCGTTATTGGATTGGCAACGTCTAGGCGCAGCAAGTAGTCGTCATTAATGATGTAAGGATAGTACTGCTCCGCAGGTTGTTGACCGGAGTTGAGTACAGCGGGGTCATAGTCTCTTTCGTCCTGTAATCGAGTGAAATCCACAGTCGATGAGCAAAACGGGTCTGATTGTATGTCTTCTATCTATGAACAAATAACAAATAACATTGGAAATAATATTGAATATAGTTTATCAAATAACAGTTAAATCTTTAAAGGTGAAAAGAGAAAGAGAGGAACATGTGTACGTATGTGTGTGTGTGGTGTGTTGAATAAAAAGGTTGGGTCTACATACTAAATACCAAATCATGTTCCATGTGTTCAATATCTAAACATGATACATGAATCAGTTGTATAGTTGTATTCTACTTACTTTTGTTGCTTGCATAGGTTTATTAGAGTCCTTAATTTCCATAAGTATTTTGTATAGTCTCTCGAACCTTTCTCTTCCGAGAGCCTCAACTTGATCAATTCGCTCTCTCAACATTCTGACTCCCTCGTCTTCATCCGATACAGGCATAGATGGTTCAGCAAAAGCCGGTGGAGAATACGATGTATAGCAGCATCGTAATTTCGACTTTGCACACGATGTACATGCGGGAACCTTTCGGTCGCATTTTACTTTTCTCTTTTTGCAAGAAACGCAAGAACGATTTGGATTTCCTAACGTCGTAGCCATGATGCACGGAGATTGGGGTACGGAATGTGGAGGAGACAAAGGGAATTGTGATTGTTTTTGGAGAATCTGATTCAACTGCACAGTAAATGGGTATGGCATCGAATGATCCTGGAAACTAACTTTTTCGTATCGGTAGCTGACAGGGATGCAGCGTATTTATATATAATTTTTTTTATACTGTATAATTTATGTCGATCACAATAGTATAATTTTAGAATATGATCAGATGATGTAGTTTTGAATCAACGGGTTTTAGTCAAATCTTGCTGCTGCTTCGGGTTTACTAAGAATAGTCAACCTTAAAGAAATCGCGCGCTTATTATTACTACATTGACCATGAAGCTCTTTGCAAATACAATGCTTTAATTAAATATATGTACTGCATTAGCGCAAAAATATGAGATGTTCGACTAGGGGAGATTTGGGGGAGGGGAGGGGAAGAGGGTAGGGGTATAATGTGTGTGAAGCTTAAGGAGTCTAATGTAGGATAAGAGTAACGGTTAATTTATGAGTAATAATGAACTGCAATTGGTTTTAGTTAGCCCGAAAAGCGTATATTAAATGCCTAAATGATGAATACGATATTGTAAATACAGCCACAATGCTCTTGAATATCTTGAGTTAACCTTATGTCTGTTGAAGAGCAAGCATAGAAAACGCACTGGTAAATTTGCATGTGTACAAAACCGTATCAATGTATTATTTATTTATTGTTTATTATTATTACATTATTATTGTTATTATTACGAAAGGGTTTTTTATCTTTCCTATGTTATTTATTGTCCTTGATTTACGTATTTGTCAACTTGTTTCTTTATGCTCGTGAACAAACTCATATGATTCTTGTTATACTTATCGACTTTTTCACTGATGACGAATGCATACGCAGGATGAACACCAGGAACAATAACCTCCTACGCCACGTGGAAACAATCCATTTTTTGATAGCCAGCATAACTGATTGCCACGTTGCCAGCTTACGCATGCCAAATTTATGTTGAATGTGTGTGAACTATTTCCCCTTCAAAAAAAAAAAAAAAAAAGGAAAAAGAAAAAAAGAAAAGTAAAATTACATCTTGGTATTTGATCTTGGCCTGGACACGTTACCATGTGGTTGTCCAATTTGGTTGATGTGGTAATAGTCATTTGCCCAATATCAAATCGTTGTTTATGTCAATTATATTAATTTATGCATAAAGTCACAACACCGTCAACATTGCGAATATCAAAACGATATTATATGGTGGGAAACAACATTCCAAATATGCGAATATACAAATCCAACCAATGATACAGATTAATGTTATCTTATCTCCATCGTATGTTTATCATTAGTAATGAAAGAGCGATGTTTACTGTTACCGTTTGGTCTCATGTCTCTATAGAATACATCATCTATCCTATTTTTATAACCGCAATCATCATGTGTCCTGCTTACATGAATGTCACCCGTTCGTTTGATTATTATGATTTCTTAATAAATTCAGCGGTTTTCAAAGCCCTTCTCCCCGTTCTCTTTTTAGCGAAATATGTCGTACAAGATATTGACACTAGTTGTTCTCTCTCTCAAGTACGACGATTGACAATTACCGGGTTAGCCAAACAACAGGAATGGAATAAATAGATGAACGAATAGATAAAGAGGACTTTTCTACTTCGATAAGACTTATCAAGATTGTTTCTCATGGTAACAGATGAGTTGAGATTTTGATTGAAGATGATTGTACCGATTTAGGTTTTTTGCAATACATAAATAACTTCCGTATATAAAATACTATATAATCAAGAGTCGAATGCATTATTTTGAGCCAAAACGTTGGTCTATATTCTATTGTCAATGTCCCCTACTATTGCATAATCAATGCAAGAGAATAGGTGAACATAAAAAAGGTAATTACGTCAATGACTTGAAGCCTAATATGCTATTTTAACGGGTATATCTCTAATATATAGAGTACAACCCTAATACAGGCATAAGGTTTGAACCAATCATTTGGGAGACGATGGTCGATATATACAATTGGTTGCTGCTTATCTTTATTAATGGACATCGATAACGGCTGGTTTTTTTTTTTTTTTTCAGGAGCTTAGAGTTTGAAGAAGGTTTATCCATCACGGAGGGACAAAATGATTAATGCTCTTTTGATCTCACCACACTTGTCTACCACTGACGTCGTTATAAGCGAAGAGCTTTCTACACAGAAGATGATTTTTTGAGATCGGCTGAGCCCTGTTCTCTCTTTATTTGGTTAAATCGGAATATAGATTTGCCCAAAGCGGACCAATCAAAATCCATCTCGATCACATGTAACAGGCGTATACATTACTCCATTACTATTCGAAAACTAGTTCATCTGGACCGTTCGCACGCATACTTGGACTTTTTTTTGCTTTATCCAGATGATCGACATACATAAATAATTACTAACAGAAATTAGTAACTTGTTTGCTTGTTTACATAAATAATATTCATGATGTTATTGTGTTATTGTTTGTTGTTGTTTACCCTCATGTCTTTGTTCTTTCGAAACCACTACCAAACAATCTTTAACTGCTTTTGATGGTGATTAAATCATCGTGATCAATTATATCTCATCAAGAGTGCCGTGCCACCAAGTTCGGTGTATATGCTCGACCCTTTCTCCGATATACTTTATTCCGTTTAGCTGTAATCTTTATCCGACCGAGCGGATATGCTATTTAGTGCACATCCTACTCTATAGACCCATCCAATTGACTTTTCGTTTGTTACACTGATATGAAAAAACGGTATAGTTTACGTAAGATCAATTGGAGATTATGCAAGGCGGACAAGAGTAAAATATATAATATAGATAATATACATATCCGGATTTTGAGTAACCTTAACGGAGATAACGATGACTATGCATGTTTAGTAATATTAATTTGCATTAAGAATCCAACTTTATATGGAAATTTGTGTTACTATTCAAAATAGTGATGGGCTCTGTTTGATAAAACATCCAAGAAGCGCGTGGCAAAGTTTGCGGTTACGTAGATCTCCCAGGAAGCATATCGGTTTGGTTTGACTAGAGGTTGTAGCAAGAAAAAAGTCCAACACAACAATAACCACCCCCCACAATGTGACAGAGCGGTTTTACTTCCGTCTCAAGAAGCGCGTGGAACAGTCATAAAGCTATTTGTTGCATGCGTATCTTGTCTTGCATGATTTCTGATTACGTGACAACGACAAGTTTTTATTTTTAATTATTACTATTGTTATTATTTGGAAATTCCGTGTGTGTCTATATATCTATATATAAATATATAAATATATTCATTAATGACATAACAATCTATTGGAAATAATTCGTATCAAGTAATCCAGCATGCAATATATGGCATAGATACAGTATTTTAGTTATCATTGTTGTAATTATTCCATAACTGGTTGCAACCGTTTCCATTTTATCATATCTCACGGAGGTGTCTCAACAAATATAGTACATGTCAATAGAATACTTACGGGCGAACCAAGATATCGGTTTTGTTATACATGGTATGATCGCCATCTCACAACATGCCGGACCTTACTGATTTGGAGTGATTGGGTTTAATTGGTTGTCAGGCAACATTACTTCGCCAAGAGGTTCAACCGGCGGGTGGTGGTGGTAAGTAAAACCCTACGGTTAAAAGTATAATACGCAGTGTTCCTGTCCAGTGTTTTTAAATTTGCTTGCAAGTGGATTACCAAGATCGTTCTAGTGTATATTATGAAATCATGGTTACTTTGGGGTAAAATGCGGCGTTCGACGAGCAGGGTTGGATAAAGGAATACAATCAACAATCGTCAGGGAAATTGGCTACAACATAATTGCGATGCATTATTCTTAATAATATACGATAAAATCATACTTACATAAAAATGGTATACAGCAATAATTGTATTAACAAACCGGGAAGGTTCAGGAAAACTAACTCCATGACTACATGCTAAAATGACAACAGCATAGTTTACTGGTGTGTTTACATATATGGGCACATTATGTAATCTCACGCTATTGATTCTGCAGTCCATACATTGACACTAACGTGACGTATATATGTTTCGCATGTATTTCCATAGAGGCCTCCCCCCACATATTCCACAGTTGCCTAGTTGGAAATTCTTTTAATATTGTCTGTCAATCAACGGATTCTGATTACACACATTGTAGCGTGAGAATATAATACTGCATATATGCACGGAAAAGCTGTATGTGGAACAGTGTGTGTGTGTGTGGGAGGGATGATATGTAGAGTGAGTATGTAAAACTGGCGTGTGAATGTATGGATGATATAACGGTGCTGTGAAAATTAAATGCCGTGCGTTTAATGATAGACTATGTTGGATGCTTAATCTGGGCAAATCACGATCAGACGAGACATGTATCAGACCTTCAATGATATTCTTAATAATAAATGTCATTACGCTAGCGCGTTTCATTAATTTACTTATTAATTCTAGACTGTCAAAAGCAAGTTGTACGAGGAGCTACAATAACTCTAAAGTTAACAATGACTATTATATTTGCAAAACTCTAAATTAATACTACTATTAAAAATACATGCTCTATTTGTTATTTAGTTAATGCGTGCAAATGGTGTTGCATGCCAGAGCGCGCTTATCGATAATAAGGGTGAAACGTTATATTCAGTCCCTTGATTTGTAAACAGCTAATGGCAACAAGCTTTCCCCAATAAGATTAAGTTCCGAGAGTCAAACGTTCTCGTGAGCTTTTTTTTTTTTTTTTTTCCTCTCACCTTTGTCCTCTCTCCTTTCTTTTTTTCTTTCTTTTTTCTGTTTGCTGATCGCTTTCGTGATTATGAAAGATCTCCCTCCACCCCCATGATTATCAATGCAATTTATTACATAAGCTTGTTCCAATTATTTTTTATCGTAGGGGAACATGTGACGAGATTCGTGCAATATAAAGTTACACCAATTTAGATTTTGCATCACTACTTGGGGAGAAGATGTTCTCGCAGAGAAGATCGATTTACCCATAATAATTTGTCGTGCACATACATTACCTTTAGCAGCCATAGTGTTGCTCTTGTTTTCACTGTCAAGTGTCAGTATATTGAACATTTGTGTTTACACCATAAGACCAATAATAATAGTCACTAAGTAGACGCAAGCAACCGTCAATGTCCTGTAAGTATGTAGATAACAATGATTTATGATATTATAATTATTTGATTCGCAGTTCTTTATTAGTTGCATTGGACGAGTACGATGTATATAATTTTGGATGAGTACATTGTATATTATTCTCGTCTGCAGTTTGCCATGCTGCGTTCTCATGCCTTTTTTGGCAACAACGTTGGTTGTGCCAGTCTTTTGATTTCAAACGTTAATATTCGAAGGTGTTGTGTATGTGTGTGTGTGTGTATGTGTAGTATTGTATATATGTGTAGTATTGTATATGTGTAGTATGTATATTGTGTATGTATCTGTTTTCTTTTTTGCATGTCGTAAAGTTATATGTAGGCCCTTTTTTTTATTAGTGTCACACACCTCGGAATAAATTTTTGTCTATCAATGGTCGATGTACCACGTTTGAAACGGTCGATTGACACAGAAGCCTTGCATATGACCATATTTATACAAAGTTGGAGAAGAAATAGAATCATCGTTATTCCTGATTTGCCAACAATAATTAAATTAAGCACTCAATTGTATCGACGTCACTTATCTATTAAGCGCGATTGATATATAAGAATAAAACTATAACTTTGAGAACCAATAACATAAACAGTATTATAGTTATTCCCTATATACGTAAATACACAGTCCCTTTTCTTATTATGCAATATTTATAGTGCATGTGATGACATTGGTGCTGATATTGTTAGAGTGCGACCGATGCAGGCTGAATGCTAAAGTTTACATTATCGGCTACGTAAAGAATACAAGAGACTCTTGGATTCGATGACATCCAACGAGCAGTTGACAATCCGTAAATTGTTATACAATACACGATCGCCAAATACATAAATGATCGTGTATTGTCAAGGTATTCTTTGTTACCCAATACTATTCGTCTAACTATTTTAGCTTTGGGATATTGCTAACGATTAATGGTTTTATATGATGATCAAAAATAGACATATTGCCTGATATTAACAACACACTCTATAACAACCGGGGACTTCTCCGAACAACCTTATTTTGTGGACGGGCCATTAAAAAAGAGTAGTACATTTACGAGACAAAATGAAATAGTCAATCCAATACAACAAAAGCCGTTTACCCGCAACATAGCGCACAATGAATAATACTATACGATTTAGATTATATGCTTTGATTTCTTTACTTTATTGTATCATTCCCGCCACTCCGATCAGTTCATGCCGATAGAAATTTCCATCGTTTCTTATTATCCCGATAAAGAGCCCATCATTTCCGGTAGATCAAGATCAAATATTACGCCTCGTCACGTATTAATTTGGTTAAACCCATCTCTGCTTTATTTACTGTCTTGTTGACTATACATATCCTGCCCTTCATTGTCATCTGAGGCTGATATGTATATATATCCCGCTTACGCGTATTGTGTTAGCGCAATGATTTCCATTTTGTGTGCTTTGAAATAACGCAAAAACGCCGCCATGTTGCATTTGTTCATATTCATGCGCCATCGTAAAGGCTTATACAATCACTCGATTCATACGAAATGGGCAAACTGTATAAGCAAATATTGTGCGAAAGAATGTATCGGGCGTTCCATTATACGGTCAATAAGTCTATAAGTGAACAGCCGAAAGATATCTTTATCAGATCATCTGGAATTCGTTTATTTGCCCTATTAGGAGTGGCAATATACTATAAATGCCTGCGGCGCACCCTCGCATGAATATTTACGCATGTGGCTGAATATACCCATGTAAATAGTAATTGTGTAACGGATCACTAAGAGTGGCATAAAATCCCCGGAATCTATCTTCCCTTGCTTACTATGGGTTTTGTAGATTACTAATCTCGACTAGGTTCGATACAGTCAAGCAAGTATATTACAATAGGCCAACCAATCAATCAATGAAATTGCTTTAAAAAGAAATTAGAGCACAGAGAGTGAGAGTGAGAGTGATGTGATGCAGGGAGTCAGTGATTATATAATCTGACTAATTAGACGATAACAAATATTTTACTACTAAATTTATAAGAAAGTGGCATAGGTACGACCCCAACACATGGTAATAAGCCGTCCATGACATCATATTTTACAATACCCCGCTAAATAGACGCAACTAGGTTGCATGTACCTACAATCATTCGGCTATCCTTTGCTTCAATCAGTACGCTTGTACAATGGATTGTCACAGTACTTTTTAGACTACATGCATCTTAGTAAGCAAAAAAGTCTCCGGCGGAACAATCGGTAATGGAAATTGTCTGAGAATATGCGGTGCGGATTTGAAAGCATTGAATGAGGACAAATGCAAGCCCGCCTTGCCTTGAACTAATGGCTTTGTAAAATAATTCATTACTTTCTGCGCATAGAGTGTAACATCAAGATGATTGGGTATGTTGCAACAGTGAGACTTAGTCATTGAGCTTCCGGGGATTGCGACGAGGATGTGATCAAGGACTTTGTAGAAGAAAATTTCAATTACAACATATGCGGCATACATTTATTAGCGTTGGGTTGGGTTAGCATTTGTGAAACTTTGTCTTAAGTAAAACGTACAGTCAATCCGGATAACCATTAAACTGAATGGTAAGACCCGGAGCAAACAAGATGGTTGGTTGCGGTCAAATGAACAGAAGATTAAGATAGTAATAGCCATATTTTTAAATATAAGCATTCTGTTAATAATGGTGATGGTTGCAGAGGCGTTGCTTTTGATGATGCTGAACAAATGTGAGCTTCCGTCTCAACAAAATGACAGTAATGAGCAATCGAACATGTCTCTTCATCAGAAACGTTCGTTCATCGACTACATTCGTGCCTTCAGACAGTTATACAGTCTTTTCCATCCCGACCATCGAAGCAGAGGTTATTATTGAATGGAAACCGATGAGTCTATACGTGAATTTGTATCCAGCTTAAATGAACCTCATGGAGAATCCCAATTCCGTCCGCCTGAAGTTGTGGAAACTAACAGGTAGCTCTCAGACTTTGTTATGAGCAATCTTGGATCCTGGGGAGAATTCTCTAAACCACCCTCGGCAGGGGCATATCCCTCGTCGAAGGATGTGTATTTACACGCGGAGTATTTGCAAAACACCAGGGGAATCAATAGTCACCTGACAAAAGCATCATCCATATTAAATACTATCGGCCCATGAGTAAGTGTCGAAGATAGTTGGCATCTGATCAAGAATTTACGGTGGCTTGGAAAGGAACGGCGAAGACCCCCGTTACGTGAGAATGTACTGTATACCATCAGCGCGAGTCGATATATTGTTTTATCGATCTGATATTGCTTTACAAAATTAAACATAACGCCAGAGTGGTCGTGATATTGAGGAAGGGACTTTATCTGAAAAACTGTCGATGTATATGTGTCGGTGATAGAATTTTGCCAACTGTGAACGAATACGAGAGAGTTTTCCATTTTTTGAAAAGGGAGATGTAACGAGCTGCTCGGCCACGATGCCCAAGGAAGACTTTTACTTAAACTAAAATGGATAAGACATTTTCTCCCTAATATGCTTAGTATCGGCCGCGGAGAGAGAAGACGTGTGTAGTATCGTTATCATAGTAATGTTAACCGCGTGACCCAATCATTCATTTTTCTACTGGCGGAGATGCCGTGGCCGTGGCTCTTTTTAAAGAATGTCGTGATTTGTATCCCATGCTACAAATTATGGCTCCGTACATTCAAATAATGAGGTTCGTAAGGTTTCGATTAAAGACTTATCGCAAGTTAACATTGAGAATTTCCATTAAAGTACAGGACAATAACAAATTTCACAAAATTCTGCCTTCTGCTGAACTCAATTATCCAAGCAACCTGTTTCTGAATTATCGAAGCATTAAAGTCTTATCTATTTTAGTGTTGGCACTGCTACTACATTCTTTGAATTACAGAAGACAAAATATCTTGATCATAATATTTGTCCATTGCAAGGTGCGTTTATATAGTTGATCATACAGTCCCGGCAAAAAATAAAGGCGGTGCTTATCAAATGCAATTTCACAAAGTTTTTATGTATAAGCTAAACTCTTGGCAGTAATCCGTGTTGTTCACTATAACAAATTCTACTTGCAATAAAGAGATAATTGAATTCACAAAAAATTTTCAATTAAGTTTTTTGTATTTAACTTTTATGCAAGAAAAGCAAGCCTTGGTTTGCCAAGGCCATTGTATAGCAAAAATATTAATTGACCAGCTCTAAATTGTTAAAACACGGTAGCATTTGTTATTTAAGCAGGTTTACTTAGTACTGGAAGATTAATTTTCTTGGTGAAAAAGATAGCCTACAGTTTCCATCAAGTTACAATTATTCGCTTACTAAATTAAAAATTTATTCTAAATATCATTGAAACATAAGCAATTAATATTATGCATCAACTTTTTTGTCATATTGCTATCCACCATCAGCTCCACTGCCCGCTGAACAATTCCTATTGTAATATGTAATGCTGCTGGGCTAAATATTGATACTGGCTTTGATATTCAACAGTTGGTCTTAAGTAGGCAGAGAAAGTGATTAAAATAGTTGAAAGCTCACAAGGTGTTGTTATAGCTAACAATTGTTTTATAATTATGCAAGTTTATAAGTACAAAAAACCTTGATTGTGGAAATTTACATCAAAGTTCCACTGTACCAGCGATGGCTTTGCATAGTTATTGTACACTACAGAGTATGACCTTATTGCCAAACTACGCAGGTATGGGCTGACGCTAATTTTAACATATTGCAGGCAAATCACAGAGGTGCTACTACATAATTTAACCTAAGATAAAATGGGGTATTGTGGCGAACGATTAATATTATCAATTTACAGCAGATTTTTATATAAAATATTCCCTTTTAATAAATACATAACTCAGTCTCAAGCTGAATCGTTATACGTGTGGTTCTAAGCAACAACCATTAGTGAGTTGGTGAAAAACTTTGACAATAATCCGGTGCATTGATGTTAAATATGGAAAAACAGTCGTCATAATCCATCAAATATACTAATATGTTGCGATGACGATTTTTTGCATTTGTAAATAATAAAATTTCTTAAAACGACATTAGCATTACTATTAATATTAATATTACAATGATTGCCTTATAAGCAACGAGGAAAAAAAGTTGCGGCCCAAAAGAGAAGAACGTGCACAAAAAAAGAAAGAAAAGAAGACATAACCATGAGATGCGATAACATTAATGACATTCTATAATACGGTAAGACAATTTCGCCATAATACCCCCAAAATAGTTCGGCATTTTGTATTTCGTCACATAACAGTCATTTGCATCCCGAACAAATGGTTTGTCGTAACAATATTTTATGATAGATTTATCCTAAATTGAGCGTAAATTATGTGTCAAAAATATTGTAAAATTTTACATGTTTATAAAAAGTTGTCTAGTAATTTGACTTCGCCACAATACTTTATATAACAGAGGTTCAATAAGGAAAGAGAATGTTCTACCTTCGAATAGTACTATTTATATGAGATGGAGAAGGCACGGTCATAGGAAATATACAGTGCCACGGCCGAGCAGAAATATGTGACATCAAAGGCCGCCCGAAAATGGAAGGAATGAATATGATTGAAAGTTTCATTTTTTTATAGAAAACCGCCAATAAGTTTTACATAATTTGGAAGCCAATTGATTGTATTCCGAATTATGTAACATTTATTGAAAATATCGACTTTCAATCATATTCATTCCTTCCATTTTCGGGTGATGTTACATATTTCTACCAGATTGTGACACGTACTGTATTATTTGCTATCGTGGCTGCGCGCATTATTTTGGAAACATTATATATACCCACTCTAGTCGGAAATTAACCAAATTATTCCACTTTTTTTGAGAACGCCCAAGCGGATTTATCAATGGTAGATGCATTGTTCGTCATCAATTTGATAATTGGAATCTTTACTGTGTGGCAGTCCCTTATCAGCATTTACAAATTTTACAGAAGGCGGCCGACCGATACTGGTCGAAGAAATAGAGAAACAATAACATTGAAGAAATGGGAACGCATTGATAAAAGGACTAACATTGAGCAAAGACGTGCAGATTTCACTGTAAACATACGTAATGTTGATAATAGAAATGATTTAAACAATGAAAATGTTCTAATTACTATTGCGTGTGATGGACTTGGTGTAAGTATTGATCACTGCCACTGCTTGTTCATACTATTTACCTACTTTGTTAAATTTTGTCCATTTTTAATTACAGTCTTGACGGGAAAACTCAATAATTTCAAGTTTATCAACATGACTTAAAAATGCCAATTTTTGTTACGGTAAACCCGTACTGAATAAGCAAAACTGTATGCTCGTATATAAGAATTTGTAAGATGTAGATTGTTGCGTATTGTATAATAAAGGCAAACTGTAATAGAAACTTTTTATTAGTAATTGTGATTATTCTGCTGACATTAGCATAGAAACTACTCCCGCACGTCAACATTTTTGCTTATACTCTCACCCGTATACCAGTTATGGTCTGTTTCTGCTACTGACTCAATCTCGTTCTGGCCATCAAAACTTTTATTGTATATGTGTGTAAGCGAAATCAAGCCAGTTTGTTGATTACAAGAGTAACATTGTCATGAAAATAATATCTTGAACTGGTTTGCACTATATCATACTAAAATCGAATGCAATAATAGGCTAGTGATCGGGTTAGGCATATTATATAATAAATAATATACAGTAGTTTGAATATACAGTAAGTTGATTATGAGGTGCGCTGACTTTAGTCAACGCAATTATATCTTATGCCGTTGTTCACAACTAATCGCAAATACAGGGGATGGTCGGAAACTTTTGAAACGGTACTATTACTATATGCCGGCGAAAAAATTTATATAATCTCTGGCATGGTTAAATGACGCGTAAACGGTGCAATTATAACATTATGCATTAATATTATCACCCGGTTATTGTATGGTAAATTGTTAGATATACAACGTTTTTTAATTATCATCAACAATGGTAGTTTCACATTTTACACAGTATTGCAAGGTCTGCTAGTGTTTGATAATAATGGATATTCACACTTAACGTTGCCTATTTCTTGTTTTGCAAAAATGTTAATAGATTCTGCTCCAGTTCGATTTATCAGATAAAGATTGACCTTTTCGTCTTTTAAAATTGGCATGTATAAAATAAAGCAAGAGATGAATTCGATGAAAGTGACAGAAAATGAGAATGAATTCACATCGTAAATAAGCCGTATTGTGTAATTTTCTGTTATAGCATTTTCACATAAATAATAAAACGAACGGTGCACAAGAGTCAGTCCAGTATAGAGGACCGGCATGATCTTTTAGTTATGTAATATACTGTACATAATATTTATTAATTATATCATAACTAACATAGTTGGTATCGTTTATTTGATAACGGGTCTCTGGCTAGACCGATCAAAAAATATAGCCAATCTAGCAAACGGATAATCTTACAAATTCTTTCATACATATATGCCTTAATAGCCCCCATTAACTTAATTGCGTGGTGCATATTTCTGCCATATAGTTTGGGAACAGTGCTATTTTCTCACACTATTTGCTTGTTCATATTGCTTGTTTTACATCTTGCTTTTTTCCATAAAAACGACCGCAGTCATGCCGAAACAGTTTTAAGAAAGAAGTCGTTGGACAGACATTTGTTTGCGTATCTCATCATCCATAGCTTTTAAAGAAAGCCAACACTCCATTATTGCTTGAGGAGGACGGCGGAGAACTGCGGACATTCTTCTCCATCGAGGGCCATATTTCTGGTACAACTGCCGAATCATATTATACTCAAAAGGAGTAAATGGTCTGTCGATATCTGTTGGAATACAAATTGTGTTAGTAAGTTACGTGCTGAACAACAAGTGCGTAAGACCAAGCCACCCAAATTCCCAACAAAAACCAAAAATAATGCTGCTTAATAGAAGTACATACATCCCCGAATGTCTTTCAACCTATCAGCACATTGCTTTGCGGTTTTATGATTCAAATAGGTTGCTCTCATCCTTCTTCCATTTTCTCCGTTGCCAAGTCTAACAAGGAATTCATCTTCCTGTGTACAGATAAGAGATTAGATGTTGATGAGTGTATACCAGTGTAGTCGAATACAACTTATTATTGTTAAAAAAATACCTTTGACGACCACGCTCTACTCATACTTTTAATGATAACAATAAGACTGCAGTTGCGATCAGTAATGATGGCTTTCTTATATTTTCTGTAAGTTTGGAGGTATTATTGACTACTCTATTAAGTATTTTGGGTTAACCAACAAATAAGAGTCTTCTCCAAAGGCGTTGTACGTTTGTAAAAAACTAACGACGGAGAAACTTGTTGTAAAACTTATAGGAGTTTTTGCGCTGTGTATTAGTTGTTATACTAGCATTTTTCACCATCAGGAATTTGTTCTTTATATAACATCACTTGTGGCTGCGTTATCGTTGCCGAACAATACGTGGTATTATTATTACAATACATACTTATATTTGAATTTATGCATCAGGGTCAGTATTATAGTATATTAGTGTTACATCACGCGCCAACAGAGCCATTACCTGGTTTTTACGCTTCCAAACGCCAATTAAATTAAATTAAGTTTACTTGTTCAATTAAAAAGTTCATAAACTCAAATATAACTATTTGTTCTATAACAATTACTTGTCACATTTACGCTCTTGTAGTGTTTCCCGATTTTAGAGAACTGCAAACTATTTTCTCATTTGAATCTGTTGTATGTAAATCCCGTTTGGGGTCCCTAAAAACCGCATTTACATATCCGGATATATTTGTTGTATGTAAATGTTCTGGCCCGTATATCGGGACGCAGCCCCGATCAGAACATAACCAGATCGGAACGGGGCTTATGGATTATCTCATATGTTCCCGTGTTCTGATTTGAGCTGCGTTCTGATTTGAGCTGCGTTCTGATCCGGGCTGCGTTGTAAATCCCGGAACACGGAAGATATTGGCGTGCAATATAACGTCCGATTATCGAGATATAGCTAGAATAACCAATGGTTTAACAAAAAAGCTTACGTAACTGCGGAGGCACTCATATACATAAAAATAATATGTAACATGTGTACATTAATCAATTATTCGAACAAACCGCTATAGAAGCCGTCGATGATTTTATACAATCACCGCTTTGCATACGTACGATTTATTGACAAGGAGACACCTATTTAGTCAGCTAGATTAGAACGATTCGAGTGAAGAAATTACCGTATATTGCCGTGAATAAGCACTCACTCTTCTTTTGCATATTGATTATCAAAGATTTCTGATCGACAAAGTGTCAACCATCCCGTCAAAGCAATCATTTAATTTAATAAAACTGTATTTGTTAGAATAACTGTCCATTTACGTCACATTACATAAAATCCTGATCTGCATTCATCATTTGAATATGTCATAGATCATCTAACTAATTTATGTAGTGGCTGATGTTTTTAATAACCTTTTCGCAAAAGGAGTGGTTAATACAACGAACTAATAGAATAGTCAACAACTGTGTGCTGAAATGTTATGATGAAAATACAATAATGACACAAGCTGTTACAATAAGACCCTGTATACACATTTATGGTAACAAGGAGGCATTGTGGGTAAATGGAAAAAGCATGAGTATCGTTATTGTATCGTTATGAATCGAATGTAAGCAGACCGTTATCCATCCATCTCCATTTATCCCTATTTTTCGATTGTGTTATGTTAACAGTTGTAGTCATATCTTCTTCTTCTTTTGAATCAAAACAGCATAGTCTGCTGTCTCATTATTTATTATGTTAATATTAACAAACAAAATGCGAAATCAGATCAACTGGAATTCGTTTATTCGCCCTATAAATGCCTGCGGCGCATCCCCACGTTAAATTGTAATTGTGTAACGACGGCCAAGAACATCGGAATCTGAGCATAACGATAACATACACTCACCGGAAAAAAGTATCGACAAAATCCGCAGATCAATTAGTAAAACATATGAAAAATCTTTTTCTTCAAAGAGCTCTACTGTACGTATTTACTATGTGAATCACAATGATTTAGATACCGTTGTGAAGCTAATTGATTGTATTTTTCGAAAAAAATAATGATATGTTCAGTTCCGTAATCGTACTAAAACGGCGGTTCGATGAAGTGGCGGTGTCTATGTTACACATATGAAAATCGATTAAAAACATATGTGTAACATAGATACTGCCACTTCATCGAACTGCAGCTTTAAGATGCTCTTTGAAGAAAAAGATTTTTCATATGTTTTACTAATTGATCTGCGGATTTTGTCGATACTTTTTTCCGGTGAGTGTACCAAGAAATTATAAGAAACATAGCCACAATTATTAGTCATAATCAGATTATATAATCGCTGACTCCCTGTATCACCTCTCGGATTAAAATGAAATTTGGTAATTCTATTTAGATAGCCCTCACTAGTTCCTCGTCCTTACCATATTTGGTAATATAAAATTTTCAATTACCAAAACAGTCAGGGGCGGTGAAGGGTGATACCATATTAATATATAATAAATCAGTATTTTTTGGGACTACTTGTACGATCAATACATGATACAATCTCAATAAAAGTTCTATTTACCCCATTAATACCTTATTTGGCAATAGCTAATGCGACCTTAATGTCTCTGAAACCCCCCCAAAAAAACCATTTTAATTACCGCAACAAGTATCATCCCTTGGGGCGTCTATTTGTGACCGGTTTAGATAAATTCATGTCATACATGAGATTTGATTCGATGTACACATACTGACCAAAAGTATTGGTCACACGATGATGATCGAATAAAATTTTGCGTTTTTGATGATGATCGTCATGTGACCAATACTTTTGGTCAGTATGTGTATACTAATTTCCTATTAAAATTCATTTTAATCCGATTTCGTTTTAATCTGTCACGATAACAAATATATTTGTCACTTAATTTATAAGAAAGTGGCATAGTATAACGATCCCAACACATCATCATATTTTTACAACCCCTCTAAATAGACGCATATACCTACATTTCATTCAGCCATCTTTTACTTCAATCATTACACTTGCATAATAGGTTGTCATAGAACTTTTAAAACTGCATTCTTAGTAAGCAATAAAAGTTTCCGACGGAACAATCGTTAATAGAAAATTCTGACAATATGCAGTGCAGATTTGAAAGCATCGAATGAGTATATAAGTTCAAGCTGCCTTGAACTAATGGCTATGTAAAATAATGCATTACTTCAATCACGTGTCCGATTAATCGAAGACTATCACCGAACAAGATCACATATGCTAGTGTACATTTATTAACGTTGGTTAATGGAACTTCGTTCTACAGGTCTTAAGTAAGCAACATTGGCTAATGTATTCAATTCGTATAATCACTAAACTGGACGGTAAGACCCGGAATGAGCAAGATGGTTGCGGTCAAATAAACAGAAGATTAAGATAGTAATGGCCATATTTTTAAATATAAGCATCCTGCTAGTGATGGCTGCAGAAGCGTTGCTTTTGATAATGTGAGATACTTCCTCAATATAATGACAGTAGTGAACAATCGAACGTGTCTCTATTCTCGTATTCATCTGATGATTATCCACTTTCCTTAGCATAACACGCTCACGAAGTTGTTTTGCATTTTCCGTATTCGGGCGTTTTTTCTGCTTAACGGCCAAATTACGATGAATTTGTGGAATCTTGGATACAATTTCAAGTGAGTATTCTTTCTTGATATGTTATTATTGATTTGTTTGGGTTATCCACCTCTGCAGGTCATATATGACCAGCGAGTCCAAGAATACGTTTCACTTGTATATGAAATCCACACTCCAGTCGGGATAAAAGCAAATCGCTGGAATAGCAGTGGAGAAAACGTCCATAAACTTGTAAGGGTTGATGATACATAAGACATGCGAACGTTTACATATTTTCTGGGTAGATGCCATTCAGAAACAAGCGGCCTTAAAAGAGAAGTTTAATTGCTTACAGATAATATAAACTCTCATTCTCGGTCGTGATAGATGGATCATTGTTTACTTCTGATGCAAATTTAGGACCAATACTTTGCAAAGCAAATATTTTGTGTTCAATAGCATAAGATTGTGACTACACTCGCGCCTCCAGACAATATATAGTCTTTTCCATCCCGACTATCGAGCAGAAGATATCGAATGGTCGACATCAAACTGATGTGTCTATACGTGAATTTATATCCAGAATTCTAATTCTGCCCGCCTGAAGTCGATTTTTTGCTATTTACTACAGAATTATTTGATTGGTCGAAAATTCACTCCCGTGTATTCTGGATCGGGGGTTGGTGAAACTCTGGCGGCTCTTGTATAATAATAACTTAGATTTCGAACACCAACTTGATCACTTGATCATAGTTCGCGAGCAGACGTCTGGGATAGAAATTGAGTACTAGAGTGATGAATTCGAATAATGATTATATAAACAATCTTTCCCCCAGACGGAAAAAATAATTTGGTTACTGCTGAAGGTAAAACTGAAGTGGAACTCCTTCCCTGGGGTGGCTTCATCTCTTGTAATAATAAAATATTAATATCTGTTATTTATTATTGGAAATGTTGTAGTACGTGGGGATGCTGAAAAGTTTTGTCGTTGATTCTTTATTTCTCGAAATTACATAATAATTATTAATAAAACTATTCCATTCCCTCAAAGTACTCTCCACTAACATCTATGCAACGTTGCAGACGATTCTGCCAACTCTGGAAAGACTT